>JANSTU010005064.1:0-17500 GCA_027564075.1 Bolitophila hybrida
ACAGCCAGTCGGACAAATACTATCTCTACTCCATCAGTGCCAGGAACGTTTATACGCTCACTACTAAGTCCAGAACGAAAGTTGTTAGCAAATGTGTGTTATAAGATAGGGCCCCAGTTTTTATGATATTTTCGGATTAATAGATGTAATTGTGTTGCAATAGCAATTGTTTTAGGCAGCCGAAAAATAGCCACAATAACAAAAAAACTTCCGAATGTAATTTACTTCGAAAAATAGTTCGGTGATACTCGAGTATTTATTTTGTGACTTCTAATATTAACGCGTTGGCTAGTTATGGGAGGTCGCCGGCTCGATTGCGTTTATCCAGGTTTCATGAATAATTTCATCTTTAGGAAAACTAAAAGAAAATAATTTAAAAAAAAAAATAATAATTTTAAAAATGTCGACTGCACTGCTATTTTCATAACGTGGAACAAAAAACTAGTATTTCTGCTTACTTGTGGAAAGATTTTCCTTTTTCTTTTACAGCAGTCAAACTTCTACACCATGGTACGCAACATCGGACCATGTCAAATAATTAATAATAATATAATATATATAAAATAATTAAAATTTGCAAAATGTGTGCAAATACACAACAGAATTACAAGTGTCTCATTTACACAAACCACACACACAGTCACATGTTATGTCAAACACTTGGAACACTGTTTATAATGGATATCTGTCATTAGGGCCCATCTGTGTATATGTTATCTGTGGTTTTGGAGCGCACAGGTTTTTGGTTTGAAATTGGTTTTTAATTTTTTTAAAATCAAATTGATGTCGTGAAAAATGTAGTAAGCTGCAAAACGGCGCAGTTGCCAGGGGCCCTATATTATAATACACATTTGGTAATATTGAGAAAAAAAAACAAACGTAGATTTTTTTTTTTTTTTTTATTTTGAAACTTTTGGGCCCTACCCATAAACGAAAATTCCAAATTGAAAAAAATGACCCACCGTAATAGCCATGGTTGTGGTTGTGTGCGATGTTATTTGACAGAAACCTTATGTTATACTAAATTTCTGGTACGTCTATGAAAAATTCAATCACAATTGTATAATTTTATTATTGTGAATTTTCACTTGCACGCTTGTCATTGGGGTCATGCATACAGAACAGTATACTTCTTCGAATTGGAATCTGATTCAGACAAATTCATATTATTTTAATTGACTTGAATCATACTTACAGAAAAGTTCAACAATTTAAATTTACAATGAGTTACCAGGTAAGAGCAAATAAAATAAATACATTTTAAATTTAAGATTACTTTTAATTTATGCAGGCAATTCCCACTATTCGAGCGGCATCGGCTTTTAGCGCATCTGCAGATGGAGATGCATTAAGAGCTGCGATGAAAGGTTTTGGAACAGACGAACAGGCAATCATTGATATCCTGACAACACGTTCAAATTCCCAACGACAAGAAATAGCAACGTACTTCACAGCCGAGTATGGACGTGATCTTATTGAAGATTTAAAGAGTGAGCTGGGTGGCAAATTTGAGGACGTCATCGTCGGTTTAATGCTGAAGTCCGAGCAGTATTTGTGTAAGCAGCTAAACAAAGCTATGAGTGGACTTGGTACAAATGATCGTACACTTATCGAGATACTGTGCCCAATGAGCAATGATGCCATTAAGTCACTGGTTAAGGTTTATGAAGATAGTAGGTAGGAATATTAAAATAAGATTAATGCTAAGAGATGTGTTTATTTATCTAGTGTACGATCGTCCATTAGCTGAGCACCTGTGTAGCGAGACGTCAGGTGATTTTCGTCGTTTATTGACGCTAATCGTAACCGGTGTACGAGACGAAAGTGGTACAGTAGATGCCGAAAAGGCTAAAGAACAAGCTGAGAAACTGTACGCAGCGGGTGAGGCCAAGTTCGGCACCGACGAGGAGGTGTTCAATCGGATAATGGCACATGCCAGCTTCGATCAATTAAATTTGGTGTTCGAAGAATATAAGGCGCTGTCAGGTCAGACCATCGAGCAGGCGATCAAACATGAATTAGGCGGAGAGCTTAAAGACGCGATGATGGCTATTGGTAAATTAAAATTTGAATATTAAAATAAATTTTAGTTATTGAAACATTTAATTTTTAGTTGAATGCGTTCAGTATCCACCAGCTTTCTTTGCAAATCGTCTGTTTAAGGCCATGGAAGGTGCAGGTACCGATGACGCAACATTAATTCGTGTAATTATTAGTCGTTCTGAGGTGGATTTAGGAAATATTAAAGCTGAATTCGAGCGTATCCATAATCGGACGCTACTGAGCGCTGTTAAGGTGAGTCGATTTTTTATTTTTAAATAATACTTTATTGTATGTTTAATTTGCAGAGTGAGACATCTGGTGACTATAAGCGAGCATTGTGCTCACTGATTGGAGATGCCTAAAATTCTGAACAGGTTTATGTAATTAACTGCCCAGTTTGCCTTTCACCGTGTAATCTCATTGTAAAATCTCTATCATATACCTTAGAGACAAATGTATTATTAAATGTTACTATCTACATGCAAAACTAGTTATTTAAAATGAATCAGAACTTGGCATACAATAACAGTCTTTTGGTTTGGTTTCGGGCCACGACGTTTTATGAAATAGTCCGAGACACCAAGAAAACCACACTACGCACCACCCTAAAGGTGGGAGAGGCTCAAAGTTTGACGTAGATTTTAGAAAATACCATTAAATTGTGGGAAAGGGTGCTAGATGGGGATCTTGCGTATCAATACCTATAATTTCTCTAAAATTTTATTTTGCTCACCTGTAATAATTCGTAATCAGATTTTTTACCCCTTTTCCTCCCTACTCTATAGACTAAACACTAAAAATAACTTTTCACAGAAATTATGTATATACAAAGTTGTTAGTCACGGCAGGCCAAATTAAGATTCCATACCATTGTTTTGAGTGAGAGAGCGCAGAAACGTCAATAGAAGTTGCCGTTAACTCATCTCCTGTTATGAGTGAAAATAAAAGTTACAATTTCGCTCACCTGCGAGGGCATTTGGCCCCAGATTTTGATAAAATAATTATAATTGTATTATAACAGAGATAAATTTATGGGTGCAACATATTTTTAAGGCAATACATAAAAAACGAATGCCTATTTAAATTAAATTTATATTTATAACTTCCAAATATCATGTGTTTTTTTATATATATACAGCTTTTTATAATTATAATAATAATAAAATAATAGTACAATAAGTATTTTTATATAAACAGAAACTATCTTTAAAAAATCCAAGCATAATCAAGCTAGAAAATAGTCGACATGATTAATTGTATTTTGTTTTCATTTATTTGCGTATGTGTAAGTGGGTGTTGTGTGAATATGTGTGTAAGTGTATGTGTTGTATAATATATACATATATATGTGAATGTTTGTTGTGTACACACACTTAGGCACAGCCGAGGCAATACAATATCGTGTCCGCTTGATTGTGTGGTTGTTTTGCTGCTGTAGATACATATATGTACTTATATGCACATATATATACAGTTGTTTGTTTAATTGTATTTTATTTTATATTTTCATTATTAATATTATTTTAATGTATGTTTCGTGTGTTTGCTTGTTTTTTTTATAATAACAGTCATAGTTTACTTAATAATATTTTTTGTTTTAAAACTGTAACTATTATTTTTGTGTTTATGTGTGTGTTAATATTTTCCTATAGTCAAGAATAAGATACAAGGCAAACAAAAGACTGTCGGAAACGTAGAAAGAGGCAACAAAACAAATGAGGATTTGCCAAAAAGCGTTTTTTAAAGATTTTCTTTAAGACGCACATCGTATGCCCAGCGAACAGAAATGCATGCAAAAACCAAATATAAATATCGTATATCTTAAATTCTTAATACAAAATTATGTATCAATCATTTATTCTCTGGACTATTTATAATGAACTTGTATTACGTATTTTAGGTTAAAAATGATAACTACTACATTATTTTATCGTTGTGGGTGTCTGTGGATGCGTTTTTGCGCAACATCACAGTAACTTTATATAAAACTAATTTAAAATACAAAAACAGATTAAAAACACTTGTTCTTCAATATTTGGTGCAGACACGACTTTTTTGCAAATAATAATTATGAATTTTTTTTTTTTAATCAAAATAAAATTTAACTAAATACACTTCGGCGCTGCGGTTCGGACACACAATCTTGCCTCTTCCACTCCCCCACCTCACTTAATTTAAACAGCAAAACAACTACTATACAATAAATATCAACAAATACAAAATATCAATAACTATTTTTTGGGGTTGGTTGTGTATGTGTGTATAAATGTTTTTTGCTTGTTGATTTTTCTGACATAATTATTCTTATCTAGTATTTTTTATATATAAATATTATATATTGCTGTCTATGTTTTTTGTTATTTTGTTGGAGCAGATTTACGCACATGTGCCGCAGAATGGTCTCTAGGTATATTGTTGTTGTCGAATCTTGAATGTGCGTAGATCCGTTGATTTATGTTTTGTTGTTGTTATTGTAATGAGCATGGATGCAACAATTTGGCTGCTGATCGAATTCGTTTAAAAAAGACTACTTTTGATTACGCACACACTGTTGTTGTTGTTTCATACAGATTTTGTGGATATCACGCTGCCCGCAATAATTACATGTTTATATATATATATATATATATATATATATATTTATATATACAATACATATATATCTTTCACACACTAGTAGTGTTCACGCGCGCTAGCTCACTCGCTCACATTTGCACTGTCTCACTTTCTTTTATATATAAATAATGCGGTGATGTTAACGGCGACGATGATCGACGGTTGTTTTTTTTATGCTTTGCACAAAAATAATAGTAATAATGACAATAAATTAAACAACAAATTTAATTAGTTTAAATTTCCTTTTAAAGTATGCTACTTTTTCTTAGTTTTTTTGTTCTTTAGTGAATGGGGGTCAGTTCGATTTTTTTGTTTTCTATTCAATGTTGATGTTGGGTTTTATGTTTTTGTCACTAAAATGGAAACGTTTAAGTCTAAGAGTTTGAACGCTATTTTGACAGCTATGATGAACTGGATTGATTCATATTGCCGAATAGTCCTGTCGAAAATGCAGCTTGTTGTGCTTGTTGGGTACTGTTGCCCTGGGGAATACCACCAGGTTGCTGCTGCTGTTGTTGTTGCTGCTGCTGTTGCTGTGTCTGGCGACCATGCTTGGGTACAGGTGGTTGTAGGTATTCGTGCCGTGAGAGTGCAAACACGTCCATACGGTCCTCTTTTCTATAAGCCAGACAGCCTCGTATGAAACTCTGTATAAACAAAATAGTTAAATTATTATTGTACACAAAACAAATAACTTATAATTATAAAAAATGTATCATAGTAATTGATTATAATTTATTTCTTTTTTTTTGTTTGCAAATGTAAAAAGATACTTTACGCTACTAACAAAGTTTACTCATATATACTTATTATAAAATTATTCTCAAGTTAGACAAAGATATTTTGAATGTTTCGCTCGCACACCTTTGAATACTTAGAGAATTTAATACGCCGTGTTCATCATAAATATCGTTTTTGGGTTGATTTGATATAGTGTTAATATGACAATGATTTTGCTTGCCGGTTTATATTTATAGCAATATAATAATGCTAGTAAGTTGCAAAAAGTACTAGATTATCTTGTACAAACAAACAAGTACAAGATAATCTAGTACTTTTTGCAACTTACTTTCTTGTTTTGAATTATCGATTATTCGATATTTCCGACTCATTTACAATACATTTGTGGCGAATGCAATTTAACAAGAAATATAGCAATAACATTAAAGCCGCATTTAGTATAAATATGTTCGTAGTATTTGTTTTTATAGGAAAAACATAAATCCCTTAAAAAGCACGAACTCATACTGAAATAGTCTATTATTGTACAAAAATTTTTTTGGGTAAAATAAAAAAGTAGAAATAACCTTTTACTTAAAATTTTTATTCGTCTGTGATATTATTTTAAGATAACAATGCCACCAAAATGTAAGTACCAAAAACATAAAGGTTATACAATAGAATAACCTGTAAATTCAAATTAAAAGTAATTTTCAAAATTGTGTACAAAATATGGTGATTAAAGATCAAAGCATTAATATCATATTTTTTTAATTTTAAATTTATTACTCATTCTCATCTCATTTGAACTTGTGTGATGCCGCACACCGGATTCATTGACCATTACGGTCTAATATGCTGTTTTGTGCTTTGCTACTACTATTGGAATAACACTAAGAACACATCTCCGATGATTAGGAATCTTTATTTGCCCTGAAGTGACTCTAATATCTTTGCACCATAAACAGTCTTGCTATATATATTCGGAATCGTGAATCATTACCGCCACCATACACTTGTTGTACTATACAGGGTGTGCGTGTGTATATGTTAATTGATGGCATTAATGTTTCGTTATTCCAAATTAAAAACCTATTTTAGAAATAGATAGATATTAGCAAGAGGAATCTACGATTTAAAGTGATACATTCGAAAAACTCTTCGACCTGCCGGGTTCGAACCGGTAATCTCCCATCTACCAGCTAACATGTTAACCTACTCGGCTATAAATTCATTTACTACTTTAAAAAAGTGTAGTAGTAGTATATCGTAAAAAAACAATTTTGTTAATGTGATAATTTTAAGCATAATTTAAAAAAGGAATATTATGTGAATGAAAAAAAAAACATTTGAGTACAAAAAAAATAAATGGGTAGGTAGTAGCGATAAAAACATTTAAGTACAAACATAAATAAATGGGTGTTTGTTTTGTTTTTTGTCGAAATATATTATAATATATCTCATTTTGAATTATTAAATAAAAAAGCACGCATTTTTTTTATTTTTAGAACTTCAAAATATAATTTACCCACTAAATTGAGAGCCTTTAAAAAACTATATTCATAACAAAATCAAATAAGCTAAATTTCAGAATAAAATAAGAAGTTTCTATGTTCAAATATGAAACGTGTTTTTGGAATCGGGCATGAAAGCTTATAGAATAATTACAACATTGAAACAGCTTTTAATTTTTTGGGTATAGCTCTGAGGCAAATATCTAAATGTATAATGTTTTGTTTTTGCTCCGGAAAAACCCGTCCGAAAAGTTAACTTACAAGAACACACGGACGGAAGGACAACGCTAAATTATAAATCTTATTATTACTAGCTACGCAGATTATAGAAGACTGAAAACTCTAATATAGTAATGTTTACCTTAGCTTCATTGGAAACGGTTGGCTTGTTCGAGAACTGCACCTCAGTAGCCTTTAGTATGGTGTTCTCTTCTAGAATTGTTGCTTGAGATTGGTTGTGTCCAAAAGGCTTTTTACCATACAGGCATTGGTAGAAGATAACTCCCACGCTCCATACGTCAACTTTGGACGAAATCTTAGGTGGATTTTTGCCAACAACAAAGCACTCTGGTGGAAGATACCTACAAAAACATGATTAGTAAAATGATGCACTCAAATATGTCTACTTAATAAGCATACCAGTACGTTCCGGCGCCCTGTGATGTCAAATCCATTCCGTGATCCGGATTATAATTTTCCTCATCCATCACCTTCGACAGTCCAAAGTCCGTAATCTTTATCTCGCCGCACACATTACCCTCGGTGAGCAAAATATTACCTGGTTTTAGGTCATAATGAATAACCGGTGGCTTAATTTCATTCAGGTACTTCAGGGCTGAAACCACCTGCATAATTATAGATCTAGCCTCCCGTTCTGGAATTGTCTTGTGCTGCTTCAGGTAGAAGTCAAGATCATGCCCATCACAGTATTCTAGTACCGTGCAGAAAGAGTTGGCATCAATTTCGAACACATCATAAAGTTTAACGACACGCGGATGATCAAGCGCTTTGTGAATGTTGTATTCCCGGAGGGCATGCCTATAAATTGATATATGTTTATAAATAATCATAATATTTTTTTAAAGAAAAAACTAACTTGATATAGTTGGCCTTCTTGTCCTCCTTCCAATCCTTGTTCAGTTGATGCACTTTGCAGGCAACGTACCTCTGTTCCTTCAGGTCAAATGCTTTGTGAACTTCCGAAAATCCACCTTTTCCGAGTAATTGCAGCAGCAAATACCGGTCATTCAAAACCGGATGATTATTGAACCGAGACTAAACATAAAATCAACCATTAATTAGCTCAATTTCATTCATATTACATTAGTAAGCAAACCTGATCTTCATTGTGGATTCGCTTTAACTCGCGAATGTGTAGATTACGCTCTCGCTCTAATTTTTCCGTTTCCAGCTGCAGATCCGCATCTTCCTTCTTCAGCGCATTTTGTCGCAGTTTAAGGATTTCGTCACACTCATAGTATTCCTGCATGGTGTATCCGCCGGCCACTGGGTCCGGTTTCAGGAACGTTGCATCACTCCCATTGTGCAGTTGTGCCGATGACGAAGATGCTCCACCAGCACCACCGGCACCAATATTACCACTGCCACTACCACCTACGCCGCCACCACCGCTGGCTCCACTTCCACTTTGCGCTGTTGTCGAATTATTTCGCTTGCGTCCCGTTTCTGCATTCGATGGCCGTTTCTTCATCAGTATCTTTTTCTGGCGGTCGATCTCTTCACGCTCGGCGGAAATCTCTTCTTGACGCCGCGTCAGCTCCTGGAACGCATAACCGTCCGTCCAGTTCTCCTGGAACGTGGCACCTACTCTTTGCGTTACAAACTGCCCTAACCTAAGTCTATTTTGCATGCACTTTTGGCGTGCCTCTTTCTTTTCAATGTTGCTTTTCTCCTTTAGTAGCTTCTTAACTACGTCGATACACTTATTTATATGATTCTTGTGCTGTTCAATCACTTTTTGATGAGCAGTGATTTGACACTTTTGCTCATCTGACAACCGGGTCATGTCGTCCACTTTTGTCTTCGTCAATTCAAAATCTGAATCTCGTTCTTGGATCTCGATATACGAGAGTTCCGTTTGAGTGGAGGCGCACACTTTTGCGGGTTGAGGCGGTGGTGGGGGCTGACACGGTGCCTGCAGCGGCTGAATAGGTGAAGGAACAATATTGGAAGTGTTGCGACTTTTGAAGAACTCTTGATTGACAATGCCCCCGCCGACGGCACTGCCACCACTGCCACCGAGCACGGTTAACGGTGGTTGGGGACTAGGTGGATACATTGGATATCCATGTTGGGGACTTGGACTTTTGGCGCCCGTTCCATGCTGCCGCAGTGGACTACTCGCTGTGTGCTTAAAGTAATCATTAATTTTCAATTTATTATCGGGTGGTAGGGGTAGTACCACTCGGGCTCCTTTGCTGTTCTGTATGAGGTGTGATGGAATAGGGCCGCCGTTACCTCCTACTCCACCTCCGCCCGGTCCTCCACTGTCATCGGGCGCTTTTCGTTTTCGCTTGCGCTCGGACGGCGTTCGCGGGAGCTTGTCCGTGGTTCCAGCAGACTCGGCCTCCTTGTCACTGTGCGACGAGCCAGTGCTCATATTCGAGTCCTGGTTATGCACTGTTGTCGTCTGTTGGCCACCTTGAACAACCGTCGTCTGAGGTGCCATCTGCAGTTGAGTTCCGGCGGACATCTATAAAATCACAAAAAGATATCTATCAGAATTTGTACGAAGTATGACCGAACCATAATCGAGCATAATTAATGAATAATGAAAAAGATAATGTATAAGTAAAGAAATAATGATTGCTATACCGCTGCGCCCGGCTCCTTTCATATTCATTATACGTCAAAACGTCAAAAGTATCTAAGCAGGGGCCATTTTCTCAACATGGAGGACACAAACGACACTTCCACTTGCAGAAACACTTTTTCTACACACACCATACAGTCACACACAGAACGTAAAGAATACGCAAATACAAACAAAATGGCGAATGAATCGGATGAAATGCACATACACAAAACTACACCACTACAGGCACACACGCACGAAGCGCAAGCATAAGGAGAGAGCAGGAACGGTGGCGGCGGCGGTCCCCAAAAGTATTTAATTCGAACACAAAAATCAAATTTAAAATACTATTTGAGTTGATGGACAAATTATTAGGTATATTTACCAGATCGGAGGTGTACATTTTTACAGGTCGCATTCATCGCTTGTTAAACGGAAATTTATTGTCACACCGATAGCCATTTTAGGCTAATTATTCGCGATAAAATCTCTTCGAAATAATTTGTAATACAGCTATGGAATCGACACAGAGTTGAGAGTGATATGCGCACACACACACATACATACACGCTGGTTCACTCAAACGTAGCCGCCGATGTCTACGGAATACGGCTACGTCTCTCGTCTTATTTCTCACTCGCACAAAAGTGACGACGAAACTAACAAGAACGGCAACGCGGCACGCGCTCAACGCAAAGAAAAACCATCAAACCCAGACCGTTTAATCGTGTCGTGGTTGGCGGCTGCTCTCTTTTACTCACACATAATTAAATGAAGAGAGAAGCTTTTATTCAACACATATAAACACGCACACAAATGCTAACCAATTCGCAAATAAATCACATGAGCTCGCACTCAAACGAAGCCAGAGCGCCATTGATAACGACTACGACGAAGACCAAAAGTGACAGCTCGACTTGTTTTGGATGAAATCGTGTATTGGATCGAAATAGAATCGACAAAGATTAACACACACACACACATACACACTTGGTTATTTGGAGAATACAAATAATAAACTTAACATCTGTTGTTATTTAGTTTTTTTAGGTTTGTAAAATACACTAATTTTATCTGTGTAAGTATTAAGTAAGAACGGACCATTTGTAATTTGTTTCTTTTTCTCGAACAAAATAACATGATTCGCCTTAATGCAAACAAATTCACCGGTGGTCAATGTACCTGTTATCGGAATCGGATTAGCCGTTATTTACTTCACATACACATCCATACAAATGTTTTAGTAGTTGTACATAAGAGCCGCCTGTAGCGGCTGCGAATGCAAAACAACGCACACGCAAAGAGAGCAAGAGAGCGTCGATACCGACAACCACGTGGGTTTGATGATGCGAGTACAAACCATACAAATGCTTTTTTTTCTTACAACGGAGCAACGCATGACGTCATAGATAAAAATGGCTACTACTACCACACTAAAATAATAATCGGTGACAGCGGTGCAGCGGCACACATATACGTGTATTGTACATACATATATGTAAATGAGTGTGCGCGCCATGCATAGTACGACATAATGACCTTCAAACTGTGATTTAATAATTTAAACATAGAAAATATTTTTAAAGATTTATATTTAGCAATATTTATTAAAAAATCCAAATCTGGGAAATTAAAAAAATATCTGACATTTTTATTAAGTTATATTATATTTTTACGAACGGTATTTTACTTGAAATTGTCACAACACTCTTTTTATAGGAATATAATCAAAACTACTCTTACAAATTGAAAAATAAAGAAATTGAATTATCGTTTATTACATACTATACACAAGATGGCGTCGTCTAATTTGCATTTCGTGTTTAATCGTTGTTTCTTATATAAATTTCTGTACTTTGGTCTGCGGTGCGGCAGAATACATTACGCACATGTATAATATACACACGATGCAAACGCATAATACGGAACATAGCAAAGCGCAATAATGAGATTTGAGAATTCGTGTTTGTTTTGTGTTTGAGGGTTGAGCTTGAGGCTTGACGTATAGAGCGAAAAGTGTAAAGGTGTGTGGGTGAGTAAGAGAATTAGAGTAGCATTTTTTTTACATTTGCGTTTTGCGAGAGAAAGAGAGTGAGTGTGTTTTCAAGCGTTGCAAAATGCAGATGCAGCATCATGATCATGGAATTCGTTACAGCTGTGTGAAAAGGATTTCAGAGGCTTGAAATTAAACTACCGCGTGTCGTATCAAGCCATGCAGGAGAAATACAAAGTTGTGAATTTGTTTTATTGATCGTAAACTTGGTAAAATTCTAATCAGGCACAGTGGAATCTGGTGTATATCCCAGATCCTACAATTTCATCGATATTTGTGAAATTATTATATAATTCATATCCATATGTACATGTGAGTAAATGTGTGTATGTTCTATGTAGTCGCAGGCTCTCGGTGAATCACAACATTATAGAAGGTATTATCAGCATCCACACTTTGCAGACTGAATTCTGGAATGTAAATGGTTTGTATGCAAAATTGTTAATACACATGCATATATAGAGACAAGTTAATCGATAATATAATATTAAATTGTGAACAGAACGAATAGCAGCGCAACGAGAAGCGATGAGTTCATGTGTACGCAGAGAAACACCGAAACAAATACACACAAACATATCCTCTCATCACCGCGCGTATTTTGCGTTTTTCGTGATTCTTGCGTATTCTATTTTCTATTATACATTTGATGCAGCAATTTTGTATACAGGCATTTGCTGGCCATTATTTTGGATCGATGTGAGCGCCTTTTCCAAGTGATACAGATACAGGGTCGAGTCTAGAGCATTGAGGCGTACAATGGCACGTATATGTTTAACTAGTTCGACGTGTTGAGAGGGTATATGATTGGGTTCGTGTGTATAATTAAACCGGTTAGCAATAGAAAACCGGCGCGGTGTAGGTTCCAGATTGTATATACGTAGTTTGCTTTTTTTATTGACGTTTTTATAGGTTGATTTAATTAATTTTTATGTTATTAAGTATATAGTATATATAAGTATATACTATATATATAGCTAAAACATTAAAATGTACAAACATTATTATACAAACACCACAACAATTAGATGATTAAATTATAAACGTTAAAAATGCAGATATGTTATATTTCTCTCACTAAATACGTTTATAAAAGAAATTATTCCGCAGGGCACAAACAAATAGAAAATACTGCAAAGAACAACTTTGGCGGACCCTGCTGGTTTGTGTGTGAGTGCCGCGATAGGTTAACGCTAGCCAATTATTATTAGTTCAAGATCATCCATCCTGCCTTAACTCGAGTGTATATAAATAATATATGCGTGAATTTATAACCTTTGCATATATAAAAATATATTTGTATACATTTACACACTTGCAAATATTTCACATACAAACTAAGAGAACAAATCCATAAGTTAACGGAGCGTACGAAATAACATCTAATTTGCAAAATGTTCCCATAAAACAAAACCGAACGAAAACATACCACATCGCGAGATATGTTCGTACTTACATACACACACAAACACTCTGTTAAAAAGAATCTTACAAACACACACTAGTGCATATTTAGCAGCAGCAGCACAATTACACACGACATGCATCTGTATTGTAATATGCGCGAATATTTTATTCTATATAAATGTATATAGTATAGTATAGCATAGCATCAACCCGAGTATCCACAAATAAAACGTATAATATTATACAAACAAGACAACGGAAATTTTTATAAAAATAATAGTATGTATAGGTATATACATTATACACGTATAATTGGGTTTATATGTGTTTGCTATATATGACGAGAATTTATTTACACAATACTCACGTATAAATAGCATGAGCTCAACATTATCCAATTGCTACATATTTTCCATTTATCGTATTTCCCTTTGCGGTATTACTTCTTGACTTTTCGAGTTTTATTTTCATGTGAGAGTGTATAAAAGTTTTGTTGTCTTTTATTTTCTCGTAGAGTTCTCGTTCGTTCGTTGATATTGCTTTATCGAGAAAAAGTATTTTTTCGTAAATATTGTCTTAAATTAATCATAACATATTTTTCTTCACATAATTACGACAGATAATGCTTTTGATGACACCTAGCATATCAACAATAGTTCACTGTATCACAAAATTTACTCAGTCCTCGTAGTTACTCAAACACACACAATCACGCTGTAAAAACTCTTTTCGATAGGGCCATAAAAGACACTCTTGACGTCATCGTACGCACAAAAGAAGACACATTTTGAAACAAAAAATAGGATGGAAATCGCAATTTCCTTGCGGTCGATTAACGACAACAACGCACGCACACTATTAGACACAAGTAATATTTAAAACACAAAAGTATGTGTATATACTTTATTATACTTTATACCGAATACACCACAGCCACACTGTCATATAACAAGTGCCCGATGAGAGTAAAGACACACCCACACTCTGACAGTCGACGTCACATAACGCACATACATAAATATATATTTACATATAGTATACACAAGTATAGTACACGTACGTACACACGGTTTGCACTTAATCAACAAGAGGGCATCCGCGAAGCGGTGGTTCACGCGAGACTGTCGGCATTTTTACGATATTATGTCGGCGGACCGAGTGTATCGCAGAATTCGCAGTTGTTGTTGCTGATTCTGCTTTAGTGTTGATATAGTTGCGCCGAGCCGAGAGTGCAGATATATAGACAACAACTGCCGAAAAGAGACTTTATAGTTTCACGACGACGACGACGAAAAACTTCCAGCGGCGGCGCAGCAATAATCGCATTTATGCTCGATAGTTATATAGTATAAAGTACAATTGTACATATATCAGTGTTCTACAGAATAGTTTTCCTTTGTGTCGACATGCTCATATGCACGCAGAGAGCACATACTCAATAAATCCACATACACATACAGTTATATATAAAATACACGAGACGAAAACGACGACGATGACTGTCAAATCCGCGAGTTTTCACCATCACTTCCGGTGGCGCTACCTGTACTAACACATATCCCGAAACCTTCACCCGAAGTGGCTGCGATAGGGCATATTGATGGTCGTGCGAATCTCACACCACGACGCGTGTGTCTATACTTTATTCGTAAAAAAAATATATACACGTAAGCATTTGAGCAAAAAAAGAATTATCTCATCTGTTAATAACGTGTACATTAGACCGTATCACATAAACTAACCTATTTTTCACACCGTCTCAATCTTTAGACATTTTCGAAAAAAACATTTTTTCAATTCTGTTTTTTTTTTGTAATATCTTCAGTGTTTCTTGTCCGATCCTCAATCATTATATTTGCGTGTGTTTGTTTGTTCCAACGTTGTAATAAAATGTATGTTTATTATAGTAGCTTCCTGTAGCCCTTTTTACCGCAGTAAACCTTTGCATGTGTCCTTATAACACCAGCTAACAGATGTTATCATGTTTATCCCGGACCTATACATGCTGTTCCGGAAAAAGTTATTTTTATTTAAAAAAAATTGTTCCGGGTAAAACTTCGTACAATCAACTTGATTATAAAAGTAAATATTATAGAAGACGGTATTATGAGACAGTTTTGTGTCTCTACTCCAAACAGTTGCAACCGCTACAGCCAGCTCAAATTTGTTTTTTTTTTCAAAAATATTAAATCTTCCATTCTAATTTTTTTTTATTACTATCCTTTAAAATAGTCCTGTAAAATGTGACGTTAGTAACACAGCACAGCACATTAGCATGCACTGACCAGTCCTGTAATGGTCAATGAATCCGGTGTGCGACATCGCACACTGGCCCTATGTCCCACAATGATTACAGGATTCAATGAGATATTGTTTTATATACAACTACAACAAAAACATTGGGTATTGTGTTCACCTCTAATCAATCGGGCGCTTCATGTCGAATTGTATGTAGAATTCACTTCCAATCCCACCATACAGTCAGCAAAACCTTCATGGCCGTTAATCCGTTCTTGGTAACCGTTTTGAACGCTTCGGGCTTCAACAAAGACCATTTACGCTTGACTTTGTCGTACGTGATTTACTTTGCATCACCAATCACAACATAATTTCTTCGTTTGGCACAAAGCATAGTCGTGGTTCTAAATACATATAAAAATAACTATAAGATTCCACGAAATGTTCAATGTCAAACTAAATTTATATTTTAGAAAATATATAAAATGGTACTTGATCAATTGTCCGACTGAGTTTGATTGACGTTGTGTGTGCCCATTCGGCAATTTTCAGTAGTCTTCGCAATTGGCAGAATGTCAGAGTTGTAAAACAAATATTTTTTTAGAATCATCATTAAGTGGTTCCTTGTCTTATTTTCATTTTATTTTTATAATTTAAGTTATAGTTAATATTTTCTTATCGCAAGCAAATTGTTCTTCAGATTTTCATCTTCTATAAAATGTATGAATATAAGTCACAAAAATATACAATTTCTCCAATTTTTTGTCATGATGGTTTACAACTTACAACAAGGATGAATTTTTGAAATTATTTTTTCTATTTGTTGTATTTGAGGTCTACTACATATACCAGATTCAACATTGACAATCTATCTAATGTTAATAGTACTATTTAAAATAGCTAAATAAAAAGTATTATTTTTATTATTATTTTTTTTTTAATAAACAAAAGAAAGTAGATAATTAAAATACTTTTAAATTATATATTTAAGACTAACAGAGGCTAGAAATCTCACTAGCATAGCACCGCTTTTTATAGTTTTGCAAAAAGGTTAGTAAGACTCTTCGAGATATTTCGATGACTTCGATTGGTATATTAAGTTATTTATATTATTCGGAAATACGGTTTTAGAATATCTGTTTTAAGTAGTAACATGGTTAGTTTTTTGGTGTACACTGTGCGTTCGGAATGAAGAGAGTTGTATATTCAGAAATGAAGTCTATAAAATATACCATATTATACAGCATATTTGTATATATTATAATATATGTACATAGAGCTGAATCGACGGAACAAATAGCGATCTAGTACCGTGTATACATATGCAGAAGGAGACGGACACAATGCGCGGCAAAGAGAATCCGGAGCTAATGCGCGAGATATATCAAAACACTCGCGCAGAAGGTAATTTCGTTTATGCGTGTGTGTGTCTGCAGTGTGCGAGAGTTGTGAAGTGTAATATGTAGACTATTCAAAAAGTATACGTAAAATATATGTATGTTAGTTGATAAAAGAAAAGACAAACGTCGCACTTTATTTGCGGAAAGACATATGATTCGCGCAAAAGGGCGTTGTAATTATAAATCTTATATACAAATTACATTTTTGGTCAAATTTGATCATTAAACAACAAAACCTTCTTCAATATGTATTCTAATATTACGATCAGTATAATCTTCCCACATCACTTTCTAACATGAAAATTCACACAAAGGTCAAATGGAAAAAACTGTTTTCTATAAAAAAAAACTAAATTTTCCACGCATCTCAATAGTGGAAAACGGATGAACATGTACACGAGAATATGTAAGGAGTGCGAAGAATATAGATTGATGAAAACGAAATGGGTGTTTCATATACGTTGCAATTCAAAGGATATATTTTATTTTATGTAATACAATTAATATGTACTATCCTAAATATATATAATTAAATTAAACCATTACTCTTTTTAAAATATTTAAATAGTTATTGTTTGGTCAAAAAATTATTTTACTGGATGGTCTTTTTTTCTACATATGCTAAAATGTCGTATTGTATTATAACATGCTATATAAAGAAAGCAGCATTCTATCAAATATACTGGCTTGCAAC
>JANSTU010005075.1:0-17498 GCA_027564075.1 Bolitophila hybrida
CATTTATTAATTACTTTATTAAGTTTAGAGTTTATTGTTTTAAGTTTATTTATATTTTTATTTTTAGTTTTAAAATTGTATAATTATGAAATATTTTTTAGAATAATATTTTTAACTTTTAGAGTTTGTGAAGGAGCTTTAGGTTTATCAATTTTAGTAAGAATAATTCGTACTCACGGAAATAATTTTTTTCAATCTTTTAATACTTTATTATGTTAAAAGTTTTATTTTTACTGTCTCTCCAATTCCCATCGATTGAACGAGAACTGCATTCCGCATAAATTTACTCAAATATATAAACCAATGAATATTTCGTTAATCCACAACTGTGCGTCCGTCTATCTGTGTCTGCACCATTCAATACACGAATTCGGGTCAAATACAGAGATCCCATCTCGTTGATTTTAATGAAAATGTCACCACACAGAAAATAGTATATAATTGAACTAGATAGGTGTCTGTAATTTTTTACACTAAGCATCACCACTATTTAAGGTACATTCTGTCACTAGTGATGATCGCACACCGACTGTAATTACTAAACATGTCAGCAACCCCTGCAGCGGTACACACACACACACACACAGTGTCGCGCCACCGTTGTCACCAATGTTGAATCGTTCTGACACCAATTGCGCGCAAAGCTCATGCGGTGCAGCGTGGCGACACAACGTCGAGTCGTCTCTGAGTATGTGCGATACCCGCACAATATTAATGCTTTTTTCATTATTAAAACTCTCATACATGTAACCGAGTGCACATGGTACTATATCAAAATGTATATATACTCATATGTACGCTATGGCAGACGTTATCATTTAGAAAATATCTTTTCAACGAGAGATTTATGTTTTAAAACCTGTATGGCATGAAAAACACAAAAAAGATTCAGCCATATTTCGTCACGTTTCTTAGGTTCACCGGGTTTTGTACTGAGTAGTGTATGTGTGTGAGTGTTTGTTTCTTGAAAATATACATCCATTACACACACAATCACCGAGTCTGTCTGCGCAACATTTGCCGGATAAACGTGCATTGTTGTAGAGTTGGTGTTACAGTCGTCTCGGAACGGGTGAGCGCACGGAAGAGACATGGAAATTGAACTTCGCGTGTACACATTTATCTTCTAACGACCGGGCACGAGCTTAATGTACGAAGAAAACTAAAAGCTACGGTAGCGTGGGCCTAAGCATTTAACAAGATAATGCACCATTAGGATGATATATAAATGAACGTAAATCATTAAAAATGATACAGCGGCACGCGGCACATGGCACACGATGGTGGTAAGATACTTTTGCCATTTAGCGAGACGATACTCGAGATTTATATTTAATAATATACTGACATTTATTCACATATTTGTTTTTATATCTTTGAAATAACAAACATTTTGTTTTTATCATGCGCATTATTTACATAAGTGATATGAATTTGCATAACTCATTTTTTTGCTATTCAAAGTAAATTAAAAAAAATATATATAATCCCAGACATATGATTTAAATTTGCGGCTATTGAAGCACGACATAAACTCATTGACTTCGCATAGAATAAGAATTTTGCGGTGCGCACGTTTTTGGTTTTCCTCTAATAATGTTCATTGCACAAAATGCATGCGCTCAATGTGCACGAATACTGTGCAGCCAAACCGCAAATTACATCAACATATTAAACTAAAAAAAAATACGCTGTGCTGTGTGCAATGTTCGATGATGCACTTCGATTTCAATCTGAATTCACGATTCGTGGGCTTCTCTATAAAGTATAGATCGCGACTGCGGCTTATGAACTCCGACCACCGTGCGCCACGATGAACTGTGTGTGCACAATTACCTTTCATAAAATTATGCATTTATTTTATGAAATAGAAAAAGGTATATGTACTCGTTTGTTTATATAGTGCAACGACAAATCATCGATAAGCAGTAATTTTCGTTTTGCGAAACTCGATTGTTCTAGTTGAAAGCACGGATAATTATACCAAATTCCGTGACTAATTGGTTTGAATGCGAATGCATATTACGCATACTTATGTACACACACACACAAACATACACATCGGTTAAAGAATGACGACTGCATTTGTCGATATTGCACATAGAGGATATAGAGAGCATAAATTGCATTGCATTGCGCATTTTTGTTTTGATCTGCAGTTTTTTTGTATGTGTGAGTGTGTAATGCTGGGCATAGTGCACTTTGGCGAAATGCACATTGAATGGCAGCTCCATTGATTCTGTGAGTACACATTTTTGTATGTATGCTGAATGAATGGGGTGCGGATCGAGATCGAGTGGTTGTGCGTGCACATTTTTGCTCTGTTGGTAGAAATAATTTTTCGATTTTCTTTTTACGAAAATTCGTAAATAGAAAATCATTGTGATGAGGAAATTTTCAACATTATTGAATAGAAAGAAAGGCTGGTTGTTAGTTTTTATATTTTATAGTTTTTTTTTTGTTTTATAATAATAAAAGGTTCTTTTAAATTATTACACCGAAACTTTACTCTAATCAATTTATTTTACGTTCATAACGATTTTATCTTGTTGAAAATACAAATACAATAATAAAATATATTTGTATATGGACAGTATTTTAAAAGTTACACCTTGTTGAACGTAATTGTCCGTCGGTACGACAATCGGTAGCCCACAAATTGATTAAACTTTGACTTTATGGACTAACCATCAGAAGGCACCCTGATTCGGTCGACGAAAGGAAAAAGGAATAATGCCCATCATAAATGTTCAAGAATGACGAAAATAAACATGAGAACTGCCCGCCTGAAGCAAACTGTTTGTGCAAGTGGCGCATCAAGAAACTAAGGATCGAATTGCAGATTTACACCACAAACCTGCCCTTCAAGAATCACGAATCATTCGACCAGTAAATGAGGGTCCATCTATTGTTATGATTTATTTATAAATATGCACCGGTAGAAATACACAAAATAATAAAGAGAGTAAATGTATATGGAAACTGGCTCCCAAAAAAACCTTTATTGCGGCGTACAAACGATAAAAACAGCGACATATAAAGAAAAACACATTTAAAATTAATTAGTGGAGGATACCGATGAAAAATGTGAAACACGTACCATAAATTCGGAAAAGTTCGGTAAAAATTAGTCAAACTTCGTGTAATTTAATGAAAAAAAAACACAAAATCCCACATGCGCATTTTTAATTATTGGCCTCTTTACTAGTTTGAAAATTGTATTTTTTTTTCATCTTTCGATTGTCGACTTATTTAATTTGTAGTCCAGTGCATAGAAAACTTGTTCTATTCATGGTGTCCGGCTTATCCGTTCAACCATAAAAAAATATTTCCGTCTTATTTTTATTTTTAAATTATTACTGGAATTATTTGTTATTGTCATAATCACCAATAATTAGGCGAAGGATACATATTCTCGATTCTACTTAGGTATTTAGAGCGCCTATCCGATTTTAGGTTATATTTTATAATACACACATACATATATCAATAAATAAAACTGCCAATTGTCATGACAGTTCATACTTGTGGTTTTTCTTTTTGGAACGTGTGGAATTCAACCCATCAATGACTCCAAATGATTCACAATAGCGATTTAAGAGTGCGACTTTATTTAGATATTACAATTAATTAAATATTACAACTCAGTCTCAGTTTATATTCTCGGCATATTGATGCATTATATTAAAATCCAAAATATCTAATATTGGGCGACTTTAGGTAAAACTTTTATTTTACACCGTAAAATGCACATCATTTCTACATAAAATGCACATAATTACATAGGTATTTTCCATTTTTATGATTTTGTTTTTTTACTGTTTTAAATTCATTAATTGTTTTAAATAATATACATACAATATAAATATGTCTATTCAAAATGTATAAATATTATTTAATTTATTAATAATGTATACTAAAAACTCTCTGATTTCCATAACAAGAATCCCAAGTACAAAATAAAAACAACCACCATATTTTTCGTTCACAAAATAAAATGCAATGCAAAAACCACAATTGCAAGCGATCGCCTAAAGTTGCAGCAATGTATTATCATACATACTAAGTGTAAGTATGTGCCCGCGCATTTATTATTTTATTGTTATGTGATTAAATCCGTATATAGTTAATATACAATGAGTATATAATAGCACTTGCTTAAAAAAATACATATAATATACAACACTCTCTTATGCAGTGTAATCGGAGACGTGCGAACGCCGCATGCAGAAATTATAATGAGAATGGCTTAAAACGCGAACGTGTGCCTCATAAAAAAGAGGTGTATTCATTAAACTACATATTTTAATACAACATATATATATAAAAGTATATTCTATACTTTGCATGGTAATGTGTTTGTATGTGCATATAATAAATATGTAGAATCCTCGGAAAGGTGCGAGAGTTTAATGAACAAAAAAGAAGGTGAACTAAATATCGAATGACATTTATTGTTTGCGACGGCTATTTTAGAGAAACCTGTTTTTTGTATTTGAATATATACGATCGGAATTGTGTGCGGATCTTTTTTGTGTTTGTGTGTGTGGAATTATGTATACTGACAACAGACGAAAAAGGAACACTGCTATATTTTAGAATTATATTAAAAGCTGTTTAAATAATTTTGATTTTTTTACAAAAGTTTATTGAATATAAATCTTCATGATCTCTTTAAAATTCTAGAATTTAGATTTAAAAAATATATTTTAAATTAAATTAATTAAAATTAAATCTTAGGTGATCAATAGTTCGTTTTACATTACATTTTTTTATATTTTTCAAAAAAAAAACCCAAAATTAAATGGTAAATGGTAAATTAAAAAAATTACACTGATACTAATATTCAATTATTTATAAAAAAAATATATCATAATAATCATCATGTTTAAATAATAAAGTGATTTTTTTTATTATTTTAATTCAATTCAAAATGATATCGTCAGAAACTACATATATTATTACAAAAATACTTCAAATTATCTCTCCTCCTCCTCCAATAATAATTACTTATCAAATGCCTCAATTAATACAGCGATAAACCATCCATTATATAATTACACATAATAATCAACAATTAATGTCCTAGCTTAATGGTTATATTCCCATATGCAGCCATGAACCATCAAGCTATTATACGTCAGCTAGTCACAGACATGTACGACCACTTAATTGTAGTGTGCACAGGCGAGAGTCCTAACCACTATAATTAAAATATTATAATACAGTTAAACATATGAAATGCGTCAAGATTGACAAACGTTATAATTAGCTTGATATTTTTTATATAAAACTAATTAATATTAACTAAATCTATTGTATTAATTCATTTACAATAGAAATCAACATTTTATTACCGCTTCAATTAGTTTTATAATTGACAGTGTATTCTTGCGTTCTTTCTCAAGTGTCTGCCACAAAATGATAAACAAACATCTAGTTAACTTCGGCGACGCCTTTATACACCTCACGCGACAAACACCGCATGCTATCCACATAAAATAACTCTTTTGTACATATGTATATATGTATATGTTATGTATGTGTACCTGGTATAAAATCTTTAATATACTCGAGTTTGTGTGTGGATGTGTGAGTGTCGCGTCTCTCTTTCCAATGGCCAAACGACAACAAAAAAAACAACAAACAAAATAGCGTGTGCAGAATGCGCGTGCTCTATAGGTAGCGCAGTAGCGCACAGTGTGATGAAAATTGAGATTTTGTGGTGGTTTTCTAATTTATGCGTTTGACAGAATGAAGGTAAAATGTTGGGGTTGAAATTCACATTTTATTAGACAATCGTTATCTGTAAAATGTAATCTGATTTGACGCATGGCTGAATGTGTGGACGAAATACTTATAATTCAGCAGAATCAATTTAATGTATATCCATCTGCTCGTAACCCTAATGAACATAGAAGATATATAAATTGGTCAATCCTTAAACCAGCACAGTACATGATTCAAATTTATCTTTGCCGGCATGATGACATATATTTATATGCCGCATCATTTATATAACTGTAAAAAAAAACCTTTAAATATTTATTCATGAAAAGAAGACTTTACTTCCCAAATGTCCCATAAAACACCACCATAATAGCGATATTGTAACACGCTGTATTACGCTGAGCAAAAAAAAAACGATTCTATATTGTTATGGCTTTGTAAAAAGTTCCCGTGTACAAAATACGTGCGCGCAATGAGCTCCAGCAATTTATTTACAGAAAGTACATTGGCACAGGTATACACAGACACACATTACACTTTCTAGTGCTGTGGTATTTATACACATCGTTTCGAAGTGCTATAAAGCTACTCAAGATCCCGCGAGCAAGATCCTGCTCTCACGCTTTAGATATATACAAGTATTTACGTTATAATACTGCTGAGTAACACCTTCGCCCGGTCTATGCTGCAGCATCTTGTGTTTGCAAACTGCAAAAAGAAACAACAAAAGACGCACGCTCAAGATCAAGTTAATCAAATATTTATCGCGCAAGAGATTGTGTGTGTGGTGTTTACTGTAAATAAATAGACTTTGCTGTTCCAGTATATAAAGAATTGTAAGCCAGGGGAATGACAGTCGCAATGTATGTGTGCAATCATTGCGAGATAAGATGAACAAAGCCAATTAAAGAGTTCTGTTTTTTGTTTTGCTTTTAAGAAGGAGGTTTTCGTTTTGTTTAGGAGGTTGTGTCTAAATTACAATTACATTGTTCTAAATTGATTCTAAAGAGGAAATCAAAAACAATGGGGCTGCTTTGATGTATTCCTTTGATATGTTCTATAGATTTACATACATGTTAGTACTTAGCATACACATCTGTTATGTGCTGGACGACTTTCAGACAAACGAGACAAGATCAAGGTTATTTTTTACTAATAAACATAATAATTATCTTAAACAAGTTTAATAAACCCTGAATTAATCCATTAATCAAACGATCGATTCTTCTCAGATTCCCCGCGCACCACATATAGAATAATTTCGATATAAATCAAAAACATTCCGATTACAGCGCAGTTAAGTATATCGTCAAAATGTTGAGTTTATCACACCTATTAACAAGCAAATCCGCAAACAAATCCGGTTCTGCGCACGCTCCTTATCAACGTGCTTATACAAATGACTACATTTGGGCAGGTTTATCTAATAAGACGCATACGCAAAAGACGCGCATGAGTCTCGAAAAACTCAAAATTCGATTGGAATTAAATTGAAATCGAAGCGACTCAATAAAATTTGGCGCCTGACCAAAAATGCCATTTTAGACATCATCGAAATCGAATGCGAATTTCTTTAAATTCTTTAATTTATACGGTAAGCATCTGGCAAGAAAGTCCGTGCGCTCGTTATCTTTATTTGAATATATGTTCTTTGGGATACGCGCGTGCGCGATGCAATAATGAATAAAATCCAAAAGATGCTGCGTGGTGGTTGCGCTCAATAACCGTGTATAACATCATGCATATCTTATATTATTATTATAATAGCGCGGCTTCGGATCAAAAGAGCAATTGTGCGCACCTCAACGTTTGACCTGGACCGCTTGATATGTTTGTACGTTTTGTATTATTAATTATTATTTAACTGACAGTCCCGTCTGTTGATAGTGGGTTCTCGTTTTTTTTCTAAATTTAATCGGATTTTAATTGGAAAAGCGGTTGTTGTACACACACACACGAGATTGACAAATGGATTTTATGACAGCGCGTACAATTTGCATGTCTATCATATTATTATATACACTAAAATGCTATTAAAGACGTTCTAATAAACTGGATATTTATTATAGGAGTATTATATATTACTATAGCGAACATTTTAGCGTAATTCCTTATCGCAAGCGCTCAATTCGTTATCGCTGAAGGTATGTTTGTTGTTTCTTATTTCAATCATCAATCTTTAAGTGGCATATTTTGATTGTGTGTACGCACACGTTTCGAATATATACATATACATATACATCTACGCATATTTCAATGATGATGATGAAAATGATGATTGACGATCGTGCAAGCTCGACAGTGTCACGATAAGGAAATAGTTTTGTAGATTATATGGTTTAAAGTTGTATATTTAGGTCTCGAAAATATATGGCTGCGAGGATATTTGCTCAGAAACAATATCAATCAGTTTAAGGTATTTTGGTTTATGTTTGGTTATATTATACGAATATATGTATATACATACATTTTAGTCAAATCAAAATATCTTCGCTGATTTTCTATATTTCAGGGAAAGGTCCAACACAAAAAGAAGTTTTTCATGCTATAATGTATTAAAAATATGTGTTTGGGAACACGTATTACGTAATTATTTATTTCAATTGTTTGTTTTCTTATATATTTTATAAAAAAAAATATATTTATATTTAAGACCAAGGTAATGCAATATTTAATCGATAAAATGTAGTAAAGCAATCATGCATTCTGTAATCACTATGCATCCGACCTCCCACGATAAATGAATATTTGAAATACTGAAGACGCATTGTGACATTGACAGCTGACAGCTGTCAAATATTCATACTAATTGATCGTAGTGAAGATAGCGGCCTCCGCTCCGGTTTTTGCGGACATTATAAATATTTTGACATACATTTGCATAAGTGCATATTTTGCCATCTATTCTAAATTATTTTTTATTTTTGCTGTATTAAATACCTTATTATTATTAGATATATTTAATTTCTATTCTTAATTATTGTTGTCATCTATTTTATATTCTTCATTTGTATGGATTCTTCAAAATATTCATTATTCCTAATATTTATTCGACATGATGATCTTTTTGCGATCCTCTATTTTTCTATGTTCATTCATTCATGCTTCATGCTTCAAACGTATAATTTTTATTTTTTTTTATTTTTTTTATTAAATATACATTTCCATAAGCAAAAACCATAGCCAAAGACGAGTGGGTTAACGCGTTGTCCTGGCTTATTGGAGGTCGCCGGTTCATTCCCAGTCGGCAGACCAAAGTGTTTTTCGAATGTAGCATTTTAAATCAACAGGTTCCTCTTGCTATAAATAGCCTTTTTCTGAAATAGGTTATTGATTTGGAATAACGGAACATTAATGCCATCAATTAACATATACACACGCACCCTGTATAGAACAACAAGTGATGATGATGACGATTCCAAATATAAATAGCAAGATAGATCTCGGTGCATAGAGTGAGTTTGATTCTTTCGAATTTTTATTTTTTTATTCTTCATCTACATATGGATTGCTTAAGATAAATTTATAAAAATAAGAAGGAAAATAATATCCCTAACGGACGACGACTTTATTGAAATTTTAAATCATTTTCATATATACTCGTAGTTCTATATTTAAACAATAATCTGTAAATATTATTTATGATAAGTTGGCGGTTCACCAAACGGACCATAGGCTCGTGGTCTGATCTACTAGAATCATATGTTCTCGATGAAGACAACCGAATGTTGAATGAGAGGTTGATGGAACGACTCCATCCTCACTTAGTGATGAGACAATTTTTATATTATAATAAACGTTTCCCGTTGATGTCATTAAACAAACTAAGCTTCTCGCCATAAAATAAAATATATGAATTGATTGAATAAATTAAGGTCAAAGACCAAGGGGCTCAGAATTTTGATTTTAAAAAAATGAACGTCACCCTTATGTATTCGAAGCCATAGTTCCCTAGAATTATTTCGTACAGTACAGTACATATGTATTTTGTATTTATTGTGTTTTGCGATAAAATAATAATAATTATGAATAATTTGTTTATAAACTACCTTTAATTGCTTGTTAAATAATTTAAATTGGAAAAGCTTAGAACTCTGCTGAGACAAATATATATTGCGCTATCCTATAACTTTTTTTTTTAAATTCACAATAATTATAAAAATCAGTCAAATACTTTCTTCAAAAAAAAAAATTATTTAAATTCATAATCGCCAAATCCTAAGTTTAGAGCATAATGAAAAATTTATAATATTTAAAATAGAATTGGCCTGAACATTACCAGTGATGAATCTCACGTGACTTTTCTTAATTGTAAGATTATGACTGTCTCGTATTTTAATTTGTCGTGAGAATGTGAATTTCGAAAGTCTCGGAATTTTTAATCAGTTAATTTCGATTTTTGTTAGCCAAAATAATTAAATGTAGTTAAAAAAAGATTTTATATAATATAAATTATTTCCAATTTAATTTTCAACATAGCCTAATATTTGTTATAATTAGTTGGAGTCCAATAATTTTGTGGCTTTTTGATCGTATTTTTTTTTTTTTTTTGACTTATTATAAGACGACGTGACCAGGGGAGTAAAAAGGTATATTGCCTCCTGCTCTGTTTTGTCAGACTTAAAGATGCCTTATATAACTTTGCTTACCAAAAATCATGATTTTGGAGTTTGTACAACATGTTTGTGGATAAACTCATACTCCTTTTCGATAGCAAAGTATGTAGCAGCTAAAGCTAAATAATAATAATACGTTTTGAGTGATTTGTGCAATGGCATCCGAATTATTTCAAGCAATAACGACGCTAAAAAATACATTAGATATGTTAGGCCTCTTTTCGAAAGTGGATAAAGCATCAACACCATAAACTACCAAACAAGCTCTCTTTGCCTTGATACAATCGGTTTGCAAATAATCAAAATACGAAATTCGAGATTCGGGTTTATTCACCGCACTTTCAAACTTCCCATTTTCATAACTACTACTATTATTGTAATATCAAGAGTTATGCCTTTAAAAATATGTTCTAACATATAAAATCAGAAAAAAAATTGTTTGTACGATGTTTTCACGATTTCAAGACAAAAATATAACTCAGCAGTCCGAAATCAATTATTCATGCGGTTAATAACCTAACTTAACCTAAGGTACCAATCCACATTTCTAGAATAAATGCTTTGACATCAAGGTAAAAGTTTAAACAAATTTGAATTCCTCTGATTGCAGACATTCCATTTATGACATTGTATATAATTTCTATAGTTCACATAACATATGAACCCTGGAAAATGAATTAACTAAAGCATAAAACATGCAATGATTTAAAGGCGCGTGCGCACATCTTGCAATAGTTGGACTTTATGTATATATGTGCTCATGACTGCCAGAGCATAAAACATATAGTAAAATTGAACGTGTACACAAAAACACACATGCTCATACATTGTATACAAACTAAAAACATACTCTATAAATAGTTCAAATCACTGTGAGCACACTCACACACACACATACTCTCATATACATATACATTCCGTGTTTTATTTATATTAAATGGGAACATGTTAAAGGGAATAATAAACCCATAGTGAAATCGGCTGCGCGCGCGATCGAGTAGTTAAATCCTGGATACAGCGAGCACGCGCATTATA
This sequence comes from Bolitophila hybrida, assembly GCA_027564075.1. NCBI lineage: Eukaryota > Metazoa > Arthropoda > Insecta > Diptera > Mycetophilidae > Bolitophila > Bolitophila hybrida. The sequence continues at coordinate 11,382 of JANSTU010005075.1, forward strand.
TAGTTTATTTTCACGTTCTATTCGTTTGGCTTTTTGTCTACACTATTTGTTTTAATTAAAACCAGTGTGTAAATCTGGGTATATATATATATATATAGTATAAAGTATATCTGTGTGTGTGTATTGTTATTTTAGTTAGACGCATTTTTGTTTTATTGCGGTGTTTTAGTTGGACTCTGCCGCATACCCAATGCTGGGCCACATGTGCGCATTTTTCGAGGTACATTTTGTATGAAAATAACTGAAATTCTAGTTAATTAAATTATATGTAACACCATATCTTCAATCACTCTTAAAATTCACTTTCAATAAAACATAGCACTTTATACGTATATACTCTGAGATCTCGACTGAGACGTACATCAAGACACAATTACTGTCTGTGCGCGTGTCTTTAAACAAACTGTCAGAATCAATGTTGATAAATTACTAGGTTTCCGTTAAAACGCCGAGCACATCGGTTTGTCGGTACTTTTTTCTCAACATCGGCGCATGTCTATAAACTAAGATTGATCATTATTTAAAAATGGTGTGAGCGTTAAACACACACACACACACACACATACAATAACACCAAACCAATAAACACGAAATTATCTAACGTTTTATATTTTTCTTCTTTTACAGACATGGCCGTCACAAGTGTACAGCGGAAATGAAGGCTCTTTAACCAATCGAGCGTTACGTAGCGGAGTCACAGGAATATAATCATCAAACAAGTTCATTGCGTAAACACCGAAAAGAAAACAACAACCAAACAAAAAACGAAGTTCACCACGATTAAGATGATGCGTGGCTGGACATTGATGGCCGTGCTGGCTGTATGCACAGTGGCCAGCATCTCCGGCGATGGATCGCATGGTGTCAGTCCGTTGCCCGCAATGCCTGCCATACCAAGAGATCCAAATTCACGATGCGAAGAAATCAAAATATCCATGTGCCGTGGAATCGGCTACAATCTCACATCGTTCCCGAACGAAATGAATCATGATACCCAGGAGGAGGCCGGTCTTGAGGCAAACCAGTTCTTTCCGCTGGTAGAAGTCAAGTGCTCGCCTGACCTTAAGTTCTTCTTATGCTCTTTGTATATGCCCATTTGCATAGAGGACTATCACAAGCCATTGCCAGTATGTCGGACCGTATGCGAACGAGCTCGTTCTGGATGCGCCCCTGTAATGCAGGCGTACAATTTCCAGTGGCCCGATCGCATGGCATGCGAACGATTCCCATTGTCCGGTGATCCGGATAATTTATGCATGGAGCAACCGAGCTATATGACCGAACAAGATGGTGGACATATGCCATCTGGTGGAAGCAACGGTGGCGGTATGAGCGGTGGTGGAACATCATTGTCCGGTGGTAGCGGTAATTCAAAGAAGCCCACAAATGCGCAGAAGGACAAGTGCAAGGGTAAAAATTCAAAAAACTGCCAAAATCCCCAGCCAGGGGGGGAAAAAACAAAGGAATGCGGTTGCCGCTGCAAGCCACCGCTGATTCCCCTGGGCAAGGACAACATGTGGTACAACACAAGTGTCGGAAGGGTCGCAAACGTGCCAAATTGCGGAATTCCGTGCCGGGGAGCGTTCTTCACACACGAAGAAAAAGAGTTCGCGGGAGTCTGGATAGCCCTTTGGTCGGGCCTGTGCTTCATCAGCACACTAATGACACTCACCACATTCGTCATCGACACCGAAAGGTTCAAGTATCCTGAGCGTCCGATTGTTTTTATGTCGCTTTGTTATTTTATGGTGTCCGTCGGTTATTTGTCACGATCGTTCCTTGGACACGAAGAGATTGCATGCGATGGTCGAGCAATCAAGTACGGATCAACTGGACCCAGCTCGTGTACGCTGATATTTCTACTAATCTATTTCTTCGGTATGGCCTCTTCCATCTGGTGGGTTGTACTGGCGTTCACCTGGTTTCTAGCAGCTGGTCTCAAGTGGGGCAATGAATCGATTGCCAAGCATTCTCAGTACTTCCATTTGGCTGCATGGCTGATTCCGACTCTACAGAGTGTGGCCGTTTTGCTGATGGCTGCTGTCGATGGTGATCCAGTGGCAGGTATTTGCTATGTTGGCAATTTAAACACTGAACACCTGAAGACATTTGTCTTGGGACCGCTGTTTATATACTTGGTGGTCGGAACTACGTTCCTGCTAGCCGGTTTTGTATCACTATTTCGAATTCGTTCGGTTATCAAACAACAAGGAGGCATTGGAGCAGGTGCTAAGGCTGATAAACTAGAAAAGCTTATGATCCGCATTGGTATATTCAGCGTTTTGTATACAGTTCCAGCTACGATTGTGATTGCATGCAGTCTTTATGAGGCTGCATTCTTTGAGGACTGGATGGCGGGCATTGCGTGTCCTTGCAAGCTTGGCGTAGGACCTAGGCGTAAACCACTGTATCTTGTACTAATGCTTAAGTACTTTATGGCCCTAGCTGTTGGTATAACGTCTGGTGTATGGATCTGGTCTGGCAAAACGGTTGACTCATGGAAACGACTCTGGGGCAGACTATTTGGGTCACCCGATCAAACTGGTGCCAATCAGGCACTGATCAAACAAAGACCACCCGTTCCGTATCCAGCCTATGCAGGATCAGCCATGGGTGTACCCGGTTCTGCGGCTGCCTCACTGATGGCTACACCGTACAATCAGAACGTTGGCAGCGTAGCATCCACAAGTCACCATCACCTTCACCATCACGTTCTGAAGCAGCCACCGGGTAGCCACGCAAGTCACGTATGACCTGGAGACCTGGGCGGTTCCACAATGACTGGGCCTGGTTCCGTAATTGACCCACGCGCCGTTTCAGTTGTTGTTACACTGCCCGGTCCACATCCCGGCCAAGCGCTCAGCGACTATGGTCCCATATAGTTGACGGTGCGACCAGACATGGCACGTTGGATTTCCACCAGCAGCTTCAGCCAGCTTTAAATAAATACAGTTAGTTATGCCGCTGTATGGCAGCTAAAGAAACACACACTCATTTAAAATTGGTCGCTCCGATATGCGTGCGCAGCTCTCTAGTCCACAAACAAGTTTAAAAAAAGCAACAACAACACTACGTTTTTTTTTATTATATTTTATTATTTGTCTCCTTTTTAAGACTACATTCATACGAACATAAGCAATGATGATAAAATTGTACATATAATTTATAGAATAAATGGTAAATACAAATTAAGTGTAAAGTAAAAAAATAAATATGTCTATCGGCCATAAATACTAAAAAACAAAGATCCCTTAATTGAAATCATAAAGCATTTGCACACTGCCATCCAGCACCCTTTTATATACGTATTCAAGAGAAAAAAAAATACCACTCTCCAACCCCTCAAAAAACATAGACAACCAACATAATTATAGTGATCGAGTGCTTTTTAAACGAAACATTTTATACGTAACTAGAAAATAAACAAATAGCGATATTCTCGAATGTGATTTGGATGTACACATTCGCAGGCAATAACATCCAATCCGCACTATATCTGTACGAAAAATATATATATAAATAGTTAGTCTTGTGTTAGCGTCATTTTTAGAAAGAAGTACGAGTGACTCGTCCATGTAGAACCATTTCTATTTTCCTAAACATAACCTCAAAACTAGTTTTGCCTTCTTATTCCGAACAAACAACAGAAATGCCAGCATATCACACACAATAACACCTACACAAAACACAATATAATTTAGATAAATCCTATTTGTGAGCTAAAAAAATGCCATGGCCTAATCAAAATGAAAACCGCGCGTAGCCTGCGGACCCATATTTATACTGAGGTTATCTCAAGGATCTACATTACCAAAACACATACACACACACACACAACTTTTTGTATTTTCTATCATTATTGTGAACGTATATGTATAGAAATATAGCGTTTTTTGTGTATACATTTGCTGGAAAGTTATTGCTTAGATTTAGACATTTCATATTTAGGATAAACAGAAAATCAGCTAATTTAAATATCTTGTAAACATATTTTTTTATAAATCATCCCCGTGTTATGAATCAAGAGCCTGAATGCGTGTGAATATAATAATAAAATAGCATTTAAATTTCTTCAAAAAAAATGTAATTGCATTATTTTTAAAAATGTGTATAGAGTATAACATTTTATTTAACCCAATACGACTGCGCAAACTAATTTATTTAAATTAACGACTTTTTCTATTGTGTAAAGTGAACATTTACATAATACAAGAATATACACTAAACAAAACAAAAAAAAAACAATGTATGTATTTAATAATTTTTTAACAATATTATTTAATTTCAAAGTATAATAATATACATACAAACGATCTTTTATGTTGGCGTAGAAAAAAAACGAGTGTATAAATATTAATAATATTAACTGTATACTTATACAATATACATATATATACCAATATTATATATATATATATATATTATACAAATAGAACGGATTTAGAATTTAGCATTTCAAATAAAACAAAATAAGTAATTTCGCTTTGTACAAAATAATATTTAAATAACAAGTGCAAACAAATCAACATGCGATGTGCATCCGAAAATGAATGTTTATATTATATAAAAAAAAATTATATATATTATATTAGAGATTTGTATAGATTAAGAAATCTGGTTTTAACAGATGGACTGTATACGATTATGAAAATGAATTAAAATTTGATTGTTTTAAATTATCACAAATACTGGGATTTTTATTTGTGAGAGGAGAGAAGAAAAGGGAAATTATAGATAAGTTTGGATGCATCATTGCTGGAGATTTATATTACAATTAAAGTAAGTATGAACAGAGAGACTGAAAATTAACCATACTGTACGACTAAAAATAAATTCCATGGTTAAGTCATATGTCAACAATTAACATTGTTTATTTACCCATTCATTCATGTATAATATTAGATAAACGTAACGTATACTCGTTATTGTTTTTGTTCTTTTTTTCTTTATGGAGCTTGTCTAAAACACTTTGCTCTAATTGGCTGACTGACTGTGACTGAGCGCTCAATCACAGCTTCTATTTCTTTTTTACCAAATACTCGAAAATATTTTTTTTGTATATGGACTTTTTTGATATTTGGATTAGTATTCTCTGTTCATTCTGATAAAAAAATTACAACATTACATTTTGAAGCTATTTTGAATTTTTGTTAGGTGAATTTCTCTCAAGCAGCGGAGTGCATTTGTGTCACTACAGATTGTTATGGAAAATATTTAATTATTATTATTATTATGTGAGCTGATGATGAGCTCCCTAAACGATGCGCCCGCTGTGAGAATGTATATGTTTCGATTCCTCGGGCAGATCGACCAGCCGATCACCAATGAAAGGATTTATTTTTTCTAATTTCAATGTACCTGGAACACCTCCTTGAGAATCTTCCTCTCAGCCACAAAATATTTCAGTTGCATTATGCGGGGCCAATATTATAGTGGTGTCAGTACCGGTATGTTCTCGTACGAGCGAACCTTCGCTTCATTGAATGATCACGCACTGGCTTGTAAATCATTATTGGACTCACTCACTCACTTATTGGCTGATCATCAGACGATCATAAGAAAATCCGTTAATAGTCGCATTGGTCAGAACCGAGTCAACCCTGGCTGAACATCTGCACGATGTCTGCGATTATGACATATAAATAGATGCGAAAGTCGCAATTATTAAATTTTGCTGCATGTAATTTTTACAACCACTTGCTAGTTATTAAATGACACTCTGGTTGACGAGCCAGCCACATCGTCGCTGGGACGATAGCCCACAGACCTACACCCTTCTGCTGCGACAACGAAATTGTATTACGAACGGTAATATGATAATGATCACTGACCAGTGGTACATTCACCTATCGTTTGTTTTGCAAATTTTTTTATTATACTATGAAATGAAATTGTTCATCCAAAAGTTCGTAATAATGTTTTTATAAACATACAAATATTTTTTATTTTCTATAAATTTAATAAGGAAGATTTTTTTATTTAATGGACTTCTGGAATACTGGCGCACTTTTGCTTTTTTGTTGGCCATAATATTCTGCATAGTCTGTTCTGTTACTTTGTTACTGGCTCTGTTCCATTTTTTCTTAAAATCTTCCTTGCTATTGGCTGTTTTCTTTT
>JANSTU010005086.1:0-17498 GCA_027564075.1 Bolitophila hybrida
ATTCTTGGCCATAACATTAAATTATATGCGTTTTATTTCATCTTGAAAACCTAACCTCTAAAAAAAACACCCTTTAGCTTTATGGATATCATTATGTGGAAAATATGAACCACTAATAATCATGTTTTTTCAAAATCGACAAAGCGTCTCATGAATGCTGTGTTGACCATTTGTTTGGCTGTTGTACATGACCTCTTTACCAACCTTCGCAATAAAATCACCGAGAACAATTTTAATGTCTCTGGCTTATGCCTGGTCTTCTTCGTCTACAAACTTCTGGTAGACCACATCCTTTTCCTCTTCATCCTTTTCTTCCGTGCGTGCATGTGCCTTAATAAGGGTAATGTTGAAAAACTTACACCTTATTCGTAGAGTACATAATCTCTTGTCTATCGGATTAAAGCCGATAACTCTAGTCTCTACTACGGACGGAATCCTGGCCATCTGTTCTCTTTTATAGCCGTTCCTAACGTGCCAGTTAACGTCCTTAACCTTCCAGTTTGTAACAAAGTCCTAACGTTCCACGTCGCAATTGCCAAATCGTTGTCCTTATTTCGTAGCTTAGGTCGACGGGTTTTAGTCCCGTGCTCCACAACTAGACGATGACAACTATTAGATATGATGTTTTTGGGAATAGGTAAAACTGTGGCACTTTTTCAGAAGTCAGGAAAATTGGAGGTGGTTAAAATTGTGTTAAAGGGATGACAAAAGACATGAAGAAGAGTAGGTATAATCATTGGAAAAAGGAATTAGGAATAACATCCAGTCCAGGCGCATTTGATTTAGCAAGACAGATGGCTATTAAAACTTCAACTGGCTCGATATTATGAAAAGCAATTTTATTAATTGGATGTTCAAAAGATATATTTAGGTCAGGAATGGTTCTTATCTTCTGACAGATATGCATTAAATTCCTCAGCGGTGAATGGTGGCAAATTAGATAGACTTTTAGTGGGAATTCATTTTAATCTTATGAGGTTAGTCCAAATTTCACTGGATGGTAATTTAATTTATTAATAAATCATCAAGTAAAAGATTGCGATTAATTGCCCGGTATCAATGGAGTAAGATAGGAAAGTAATAAGTCATTTTTCGATATCCTAGGAATGTTAACTTGACAACAATTTCCGACAAGGTAAGATCGATTAGTTATGAAAAGATCAAGAAGAGTTGATGTGGTATGGCTAAAATGAGTTGCTTCGTTTTTAAGGATTTCAAGATATCCAGCTAAATCATCGGCACAAGGAATTTTGAAACTAATTGCTGTTGCTTTGGACCAAATGCAGGCCAATAATTGCAATCTCTCTAATGAAATTTTGATTTGAAAGGATCTACGCCATAAATTAGAAGATAAAAACCTGATGTTTTACAACTTTTAAATGCACTGCAAGAAGTGCTGCTCATTTTGCAGCATTTTTATTGAATCCGACAAAAAACTCAAACGTTTTAAGCGAAGAAGAAACATCGAAATATTTGGAGGAAAATTGTCCACAGTTTAAATCAAGAGCTTCTCCTTTTCGAGCTTGATATTTTGAAAACATAACTGTTTCGGATTAAACGAATTAAACGAAAACTTTTTTTTTTATCCATCCTGCAATTTTGCCAGTTATATGTACTAAGTACTAGTAAACAAATTTCTATTAAATAGTCAGTTCTGTTTTTACTACTAAATTTGACCATTTTGAATAAGGAAGAAGTTTTGAATAGTAAAATGTGATTTGATCGTTTTTTAATAGATGTTTTATACGATTTTATTAGAAATGAATTTAACCGTTATAGTAAAATTGACCTATATTCATTTTCTACTAAAAACGTCCGTCTTATTATACTATAAATGTATTAGAAATTGTCTGTATGTAGGAACATTACATTTGTTCTAATTTTACTAATAAAAATAAGTCAGATATTAGTATAAATTTAGTGCAAACATTTGTTTACTTATAAAAACTCAAATTATATTTTATTAAAGAGTAAATTCAATTGTTTATTAGTCAATGAACAGGTTGACAGTTTTCAACTTAAAAAGTCAGTTTAATGGTTTTGTACTAGTCAATAGTAATTTTAATAATTGTTGGTAGATTTTTTTGAATTTTTGATTTTTGTTTCTATTTTTTTTAAAATAGTCTATCAACCCAAATTGCTTGCTATTACTCATATCAAGAGTAATTTTTTTGAGAATTGTAAAATGTTCATTTTTATTTTTTCCGCAACAATCGCAGAAGAAAATACATATTTTTATTGTGAATAGCAAGTGCGGAATTTGCACATGCAAATATCAAAAATTCGAATAGTGATTTTGTTATTATTCATTGAGTTCTTGCCTATGGCACAAATGTTTAAGGAAAATGTGTGTGAAAATTATTCTCATATTATTTATACACCTACCGGGTGTGTCTAGTTTCAAATTGCAATACTCAATATAACAATTCTAAGGCCAACAACCAACATAATTGACCATTGAGACAATTCTTCGTTGATTAAGACGTCTGGCATGTCTTGCCATTTAGTATTGCAGTTCCCCGAGGACAATAACCACCCCCCACAGTGCCGTACTATTTATACAAGTATACATATGTAATACATATCATTTATCTAATATGTAAATTGTAAATGTGGTCGTATTATAATATTATATATATAAATATATGTGTGCATGGAGTGGCGCAGTAATTGGATTTTCCTATCTCGCTTCTCGGGCTCTAGACGTACGAATCCGACTGTATATAAAATATTAATTATATAATATTACATATACATATCTGGCAAAAATATTATTGTACTCCCTGCATAATATGTGACATATGAATACTGCAAGAAGATTAAAATCGGATATTTTGAATGCGGGTTCCAAGGATTGCAAAGGTTTAACATGGACGACATACAATAGATGTCGAGAAGCACTCCGGGGATTTGACAATAACGCTTTTCAATATACTATAAATAGGTAGAGCCAAAAAGTTTTGCGTGTGCCAGACTCAATTGCACCGATTTTATCCGATTTACTGTATTAAATGTTGAGATTGTGTGTAGAGAGTTTTGTCTCGAAATTAATACAAAAAAATGACAGTAAGTGTACACTGCGGCTCTCACGGCCGAAGGGATTTTATTTTCGGCAAGTTCATGACTTTGCATGACTTCTCCCCTTTGCAGCGAGACGAGGTGTGAGGTCAGTACGTGAACTGTCGACGCGACAACACGTTTCGTGAACAATGTCAAACCAGTCTCCCGTCAAGTGCGAAATACGCATAATTTAATCGACTATATGCCTCAAGAGGAGATCACTGAACTGTGAAAAAAAAATTGCCAGAACACCACACGGCCAAAGTATCTGCTCGCCTCATTTAAATGCGATATCCTGAACCATCCCGCGCATTCCTCAGATCTACCACCTACAGATTACTATCTACATCAATAAATCGAAATCAATAAATTTTTATAAATTTCAAATTCAATTTAATAAAATGCATTCCGAATCACTGCTCGGAACCGAAATTAGCCCTCGGTTCTATATATATATCGCTCTCTAAGCTAATATGGCTAATACTTTTATTTTTATTTTATTACCAAAAACGCAATTCCGCGAATTACTTCCATTTTCCTGCGCAGCCATCATTACCATAAAGTTGGCATAAATAGTATACGTGAAGCGCGGAAAAAACTTTTCCGATGCACACGCGGGGTAAATAGAAAATAACCACACTAAACGCTCGACGGCTGTGGGCTAAATCGTTTGTATCGCTTTGGGGTTTTGCCCGCGTGTTAGGGGATTAAATAAAATACATAAAATACTCGAAATGGCAATAATCAATACAACAAAAAAAACGTGTTTCAAGTGTGTGTTTTTTGTGTGTGTATGTGTGTAGCCAGCAGAAAATTTAAATGTTACCGCTCGTAATTCCAGGCGTTTTTTTTCGTATTTGGGAAGATTAAAACGTTTTAGTCGGACTCTGACGTGTGTAACGACCGAGGGACGATAAAACTTTTGCGCGTGTAATTAATTTATACGTACTCAATGACGACCGCATGACGATGAGGACAGATTTATTTACGGGTTTAACGGCATACTATTAAACCACTGCGCGTGCGTTGGCTGTTAAATCTTAACCCGCGGGGAAAGTTTCACAATTTCATCGACACCACGCCACCCTTGTATAGAGAATTGGGCGAAATGCGGAAGACGACACATTTACGATGACATTTTATTGATATATATGTATATAGTAGATTAGCTTTCCACACAAATGTTCAATTTGGTACGAACAAGAGGGAAATACTATGTCGGGTGTCGTCTGAGATTTGCGATGCGGTTGCCAATACATTGAACTGAATCGAAACAATTCGAACATTTTCAGTGACTTTTCCGCTTTTCACAGTTTGGTATTTCAATCAACTAGAATCCATCTTCTATGAACAACAAGTCATTCTGACCATTTTTACTAAAAAAATATCATTTTATTCATTTTAGTAAAAAGTAATTTTGTTCATTTCTAAACGGAACAGTATCAGGGTTTGAGAATTGATGTAAATTAAACATTAAAGAGGCTCATCTTCATTCTAATAACACCTCAATTCTCCATCTAACATCTTATCTTATCCATTATTTAAAATATAGTTAATTGGAGGAACAAAAACTGGGAGAAGCTGGGAGTTTTTTAGTACTTACTTCAAAAAACCCCTAAACTGAACTCTTGTAGTTCGTGATGGTCGATATTTTCAGAATTGTGATGAAAACAGAGTTTTTTTAATTACGTTTTTCTAGTCGAAGGTTGGTTAATTAATCCCTTAAAAAAAACCATTAAGAGTTCTCCTCAATTCTCCAAAAGTGACTCCTCGCTCGGACTCATTTTTAAATCATGGGAACCCTTTTAAGAGTCCTTTTTTCCAATAAAGCGTTCCATATAAAAACATGTTCAACTTCACACTGATATTAACAAATATATAATTACTCTATTACTTTTGCCCAAAATGCGCACGCAATAAATACAATTTCAAAACAATTTACCACAATTGCTGGTGCATTCACTCGAATGCAACTCAATCAAAAGCACCATAGAAATAAATACTGAAGAGAATACTAAATCGCCAGCCGTGCACTGAAAAACCTCTCGCATTGAAAAGCATGAACGATGGGCACGAGAAGCATATAGTTTATATAAATGCTATAAAAACATAAATTCAAGAGCCCAGAAGAGTGTATGAAAAGTTTTCGCAATGAAATCGTTATTTTTTTTAAGTGTTATTGCTTACATTCATTGCATTTATATAAGGCATACACAGGCAATGCATATAAACGAGACTCGTTTTTCGCTGTATTTGCCGTTTATTGATTGCATGGGAACTATAAATAACTACCATATACATGAATGAGTGGTGCTCGTGTTCATTTATCAAGGCTTTTCCATATTTTGTAGGTGTTTTTGTTGTTTTATAGGCCTTGGGAGTGGGTGTGAGGTGGTTTAATTGTAGTGTTCTGGGTCAAGGGTAAAATAATCTATATAGGTTTATAACGATTATGCACCAAAAATATGTTTTGTGGCAGAATAACATAAACATTACATTTTTACGATGAAAAATTCATCAATTAAATCATTATTTTTATTGAAGAAAATACAAAATCGTGAATTTTTATGATGAAAATTCAAAATCGTTATTTTTACGATGAAAATTCAAAATGGTTATTTTTATGATGAAAATTCAAAATCGTGATTTTTTTACGATGAAAATTCAAAATCGCACATTTTTACGATGAAAATTCAAAATCGTGCATTTTTACTATGAAAAATCAAAATCGTGCATTTTTACGATTAAAATTCTAAATCTTTCATTTTTACGATAAAAATTCAAAATCGTACATTTTTACGTTGTAAATTCAAAATCGTTCATTTTTACGATGAAAATTCAAAAGCGTACATTTTAACGATGAAATTTCAAAATCGTGATTTTTTTATGATAAAAATTCAAAATCGTGATTTTTGATGATGAAAATTCAAAATCGTACATTTTACGGTGAAAATTCAAAATCGTTATTTTTTATGATGAAAATTCAAAATCTTTCATTTTTACGATGAAAATTCAAAATCGTACATTTTTACGATAAAAATTCAAAAATCGTGAATTTTTGTGATGAAAATTCAAAATCGTGCATTTTTACTATGAAAAATCAAAATTGTGCATTTTTATGATTAAAATTCAAAATCTTTCATTTTTACGATGAAAATTCAAAATCGTGATTTTTATGATAAAAATTCGATTTTTTTTGTATTTTTACGTTAAAAATTCAAAATCGTACATTTTTACGTTGAAAATTCAAAATCGTGAATTTTTTACATTTTTGCGATGTAAATTCAAAATCGTGATTTTTTATGATGAAAATTCAAAATCTTTATCTTTACGATGAAAATTCAAAATCGTGAATTTTTGTGATGAAATTTCAAAATCGAGCATTTTTACGATGTTACTTCAAAATCGTACATTTTTACGATGAAAATTCAAAATCGTGATTTTTATAATGAAAATTCAAAATTGTGAATTTTTACGATTAAAATTCAAAATCGAGCATTTTTATGATTAAAATTCAAAATCTTTCATTTTTACGATGAAAATTCAAAATCTTTAATTTTTACGATGAAAATTCAAAAAAGTGAATTTTTACGATGAAAATTCAAAATAGTGAATTTTTGTAATGAAAATTAAAAATCGTGCATTTTTAAAATGAAAAATCAAAATCGTGCATTTTTACGATTAAAATTCAAAAACGAGCATTTTTTCGATGAAAATACAAAATCATGAATTTTATGATAAAAATTCAAAATCATGAATTTTTATGCTGAAAATACAAAATCGTGTTTTTTTATGATGAAAAATCAAAATCGTGCATTTTTAGGATTAAAATTCAAAATCATGAATTTTATGATGAAAATTCAAAATTGTGCATTTTTACGATGAAAATTCAAAATCGTGAATTTTTGTGATGAAAATTCAAAATCGTGCATTTTTACAATGCAAAATAAAATTCGTGCATTTTTACGATGAAAATTCAAAATCATGAATTTTATGATGAAAATTCAAAATTGTGAATTTTTACGATCAAAATTCAAAATTGTGAATTTTTACGATACAAATTCAAAATCGTACATTTTTACGATGAAAATTCAAATTCGACATTTTTTACAATGCAAATTCAAAACCGTGTATTTTTGCGATATAAATTCAAAATCGTGAATTTTTATGAAGAAAATTCCAAATCATGATTTTTACAATGAAAATTCAAAATCGTGATTTTTATGTTGAAAATTAAAAATTTCGCATTTTTACAATAAAAATTCAAAATCGTCAATTACGTTGAAAATTCAAAATCATAAATTTTTACGAAGAAAATTCAAAATCGTGCATTTTTACGATGAAAATTTAAAATCTTCAATTTAATTTATTAAATGAAAAAACGTATATTAGGATCGTACGAAAATACGAATATTCACACACTAAGATGGATCGAAAAATTTGGCAACTAACTCGGATGCAACTTTTAAATAAGATTGTATTTCCAATAGAAACATATTTGTGTTACATAAATAGTACTATTTCACTCGATTTAAAAATATACCTGTCAACATATTTGAATCATAAAAACGAGATGAAAAAATACACTGTTTAAAATCAAAATATAGAACTATATGTCTAAAATTACTCACAAAACAAATTCCGTTCGTCCCATTTCAATCAGCATATCCATAACATTATGTATATATAGTATAATGTATATATATATATATATATAGATCTCCGCCCTGTGCAGGCATATAAGACACTTCAAGACGTCACATATATTATTATTCTATATAGTAAGCGAACACTTAAGATGAGTAATATGGTGTATTTAAGTCACATATGTTGTACCATTATCGCTGCTGCGTATTTATCTAGCCAGCCAGATTACTTACACGCATAACAGACGACACACACGCGCATGCAGGTCAAAATGCACCCTCTACTAAGTGCATTTGCGTGTGCATGTGTATAATAGGATATATTTTTTTTTAAATAAATCCATATACACATGCTATTCGCTCCAAACCAGACATTCAATGGATAAATATATATTTTTTTTATGTCCGCATGCGCCAAGTGCTCATATCCTACATAGATTTATATATAAGCTCTCAATCAAATGATGCGCACGCTATAAATACTCAAGTGCAACAAGCGTTGCATCGGCGCGGTGCCACAGTGATAACGCACGATGCAATGTACATTTTCTATGGCAGGATTATACTGTACCGCTCTTAAGAGCAATCGACCATGATTTGGAATTGTTAAGCTCGTGGAAATGCATTTTGATTTTCCATTTACCTTCACAGCGTTTATATGCATTTTTAATGACGTTCACCACTAGAGCACGATCATTTATCTTGTTGTTGGAAAAATGCCTGTTTTCCGTAGAAAATATTGCATTCTATTTTGGAGAACTATTAAAATAACACGACGCGTGTCACTTATTTTTATAGTGCTGTTTATTTTTAACGAACTTTATTTTAGGATACCTTATATTTCTGAATTGTTTTGTTTTGCCTGTAGAATTTCAGAATTTTCTCCAAAGTTCACTCATAAAAGCTTACCTAAAACAAAATAAAGAGAAATATTATAAAGGGCGTAATATAGCAAACTTCATATAATATATTTCGAAAAGGGGTATGTTTGATTTGCATTTCTCGCAGTTTCGCGAAACTTCATTTACATTTAATCAATATTCAATATGTAAACAAGTATAAACTATTTGTGGTCGCAGTATAGTCTATAACAAAGGCATAATCATATAAATTTTGTAGACTTCAAGCGCGTAACGTTTGCGCACAAAAGCGCTAAAGTCTATATGTAATAGAGTATAAGTGGCTTGCCAGTGTTTGTCTTGTGCGTGTGTGTCTTACATATGGAATATTTAGGCAGCTATAAGTTTGAATCGAGTGCACTTCGTGCTCCTCAAATGCAGTTTAATGGCAAATGATGCAAACAAGCGGAAAATACTGTGGTGCCGCACTAGCCGGCGGGCGTTGTTCAAATGAAGTCTTGATGGAAAACTTTCAATTTGACCTCGGTAATTGGTATACGTGAGTTGAAAAGTTTGAAGTTGAAGTTGAAAGTTTTAAGATATTTGGAAAATTATGTATATATTATTCGATGTTTATTAAGAACTGTATTATTGAAAAAAAATTCCTACACATATAAATTGCATAGCGACAGGCGCTTCTTCTAGACAGAAGTCTAAGTAAACATTGCAGGATTCGAATATATTGCATATGAAATTAAAAGGAAATGTTATAATTTGTTTCTGTTTTTTTGGTATACATGGAAATTGCAAAGTGGATGGCGTATTATTAAAAAGGAAAAAACAAGCATAAACTATAAGCAAGTTAATACAATTTTCCATTATATATTAGTTTTTTTATTCCTATTCGGGACATAGGGTATCTACAACAAAGGTGCGAAACTGTACGCGGTTGGTGGCCAAAGCCTTCATCGCGGTCCACGTTGATCCAGCTTCCGCCAGCTAACGGTTGTTTACGGTCTACCTCAGTTACGACCAACTGCCACTTTCTTCGTCGAACTTGCAATGAGACGGGTGATTGCCCGGTTCGTCTCCACAATTCAATATTGGAGAGTATCTCCGGCCACCTGATGCACAAGATCCGCCTCAAGCAGCTGAGGTCACTTTCGACGTCTAATAACAGTAGAATATGACCGATTTGACGTTGGAGTCTTGAGAGAGACGGGTCCGCTTTGACGAGTTCTATTGGGATATTGTCTGCTCCGGCTGCTTTACCGGAGGCTAGGCTGGCTATAGCATTATATATTTCAGTTCGGCGGGTGGTCAAAATGCTCTCTCCATCTCTTCATCAATTGACAATGGGTTTATATGTCTCGTGTTTGATGTGCGGTTTTTGAGCTCTTTTGTTATCTTGTAGAACTCTCCATGACGCCCCAGCTTTGCGGTTGTCTCTGCTGTATCAGCATCTTACACTTATCTTAATGATATGGTGCACCGCAGAGTATTGAGCATTGAGTTTTTGTTTTGGCGCCTGAGCCTAGCGACTAACAATCTGATTTTGAGCTCCCAGTGCAGCTGCCGTTCGCAATCTGAGTGTGGCCACCATAAGGTGGTGGCGAGTTAAAACAATCGCAATACCCTCTTGACGTGTTGATTCATGGGCTGCATTACCAGAGAATAAGATTACGCATCCGTCGGACTCGGCAAGCTCACTAGAGCCATTCATTCGAGTCTCGTTCTGTCTAAAAATGTGCAGCTTTCTTGTACAGTCTCATCTAAAATCCAACTCCTGTCCTGTCCCACCGTGCTGAAATGTACTCCCGAACTGCACATTTTTTTTTTTGAAAACAAGCTAAAAACTAAAAAATTTAGAACATTTTTTTTAGGATTGCATTCGAATATTTTGATTTTAAAATTAGAAGAATAAGTTTATAATCCCTTTTTTTTGCTATACACGGAAATAGCATAGCGGCAGGCGTATTCATACAAATAATAAGCTAGTTCATAAAGTTTTCCATTTGTTAGGTATAACATACCCTAATCTAAACATATTTTGACGCTGAAAATATGTTTTAAATGCTTTAGAATGTATGTAACACAGTTTTTTTTAAATATGTATGATAATTGTATGGTACACATATACATTGTCAACATTAAGAAAACATGCTACAAATTGAAATGTTTCTTATTTCGCATTCGAAATTATCCATTAATAAACAAATATCAAATTGTGTTTTTTCCTATACATGGCAATTGAATAGTTTCAGGCGCATTCATAGAATCTAACCCATTTTACCATTATGGCTCAAAGGAAAAAAAATGAATCTAACTCTAATTTACTTGAATTATTCAATATACCTTTAAAACGTACTCATTAAATTAAGTTACCACTTAAGGTAAAAAAAAAAACAAACAAAAAACTCAATTCTAATTAAATGCAACTGCGGTTTCATGTCTCATGGAGGAAACAAAAATAAATGCACACAAACACTACCCATAAACCAAAAAAAAAAAAAACCTAATCTACAATCATTATGTTTTGCCTTGTTGTTTAAAATGCATACGAGGGAGCACCGGAGTTGAGTTGCAGGCCAATGGAAGCTTGTGCAATGCTCGCATGCAGAGTACATGTACGGCTCATAAACGAGGGTTTTAGTATATACAAAACCTACTGTATAATATGTATATATACTGAAAGTCATTGTTGTTGTTGGTTTGGAAGTACTTGGTCGACATCATGTTGTACTCGTGCACTTTACAGCTTGTTGGCCAGTGTTTTCGAAGCGCAAAGCTTGTTTTCCGGAATCTGTTGTGTGCTGTATATGGCTTTGGTGTTTTATACATATATATATCTAGGTTTTCGTTTTAATGTTATTGTGCCCTTGTTGGCTATTTAACCATCACACATTACCGCAAAAGATACACAATGTGCGGTTGGATGCACACATATCCGCCATGTGATGATGTGGTTTTGTGGAGCACAAAGTCTTTGGACCTCCAATTTGCAGTTAGGAACTGGTGCCGACCAACACACTGGAATGAGTGCGGTGATTAGTTTAACGGGCAGTCATTCCGAAGACATGCACGTTGGTTTACCCAGAATGTGAACCAAAGTTTTTATATGAGCCATCATTGTTAGTTACGTTAGATGGGCTGCTGTTTCAATGTTATAAGATTATAAACTATCTTGGGTTATGTGTTTTGTAATTAATGGCCATCGTAAATCGACATTTATTTGAATAGTTCTCTAGCGAAGGCCAGAAATTTATTTGTTTGCCATATAAGTTGTTACAATTTATGAAATCCTCCTAATACTTCTATAATCCCGCACTGTTTGCTCGAAATGATAAGAACCGCTATTCACTATAAATCCATCATCTCTGTCATACTAAATTACATAATAAATGTTTATATATGGACCATTGTTATGTGTAACTCGTGATCTCTGTCTCTCACTCACTTAAATCGTACATGCTTCTTATATAAATTTATATGTGAAAAATTGTCATTTCGTTCGTGGAACACATTTGTGAAATGTATATATGTATAATAGACAAGCCCAGAGTGTCTAAAAAAGTATGTTATGTGACAGAGAACAAATAAACGTATACTATTAGATTTTCCTGACGCGTAAAACAGCAAAAGTTTTATTTAGTTATATATGTATAATATAGAGGAAAACAAGTGACAGGTGACAAATACACCAAACAGATTGTATGACACAATAAATGCGCGCGTGCCCGGCTACCGGGAAAGTTTTCCAAGCCAGTGTGTTTGTGCGGCTGGGGTTATTCTGTGTTTGTGTGACTGCAAACATTGCGATAAGCTTGATGGTGTCGCGGTGTAGTACACAGCTATAAGGATTAAAACTATGGGGTTCTAGCGGAAGCATAATAGGACAGTGTTTCCGTGGCGCGCGGCTGTTTTACAGAGTGTATGTTATATAATTAAAAGTTCTGTGGACATATTTTTCTCTATTCAATTTTATAGTAATATGAGTTTGTTTTTAGAATTATATTTATTTTTGTTAGTAAAAAAAGGTAATTATGTAGATTCAGCTCAAATTTCGAGATAGACGAAAACACGTTTTTTGGAAATTGGCATAAAACTCCCAAATTGGAGACACGAAATGTAGTGGTTCCAACTAAGAGTTAAACGACAATAATAACCTTCCTTTTGTCAATTTTTTCATGCCAAGCGCCATCGTATCCATTTACTGATTTGAACAAGTTTTGAGGTTATGTTCACCAAATAAGAGTGATGAGTTTTTTCAAAAAATGTTGTATCGCCACTGATTTCTAACAAATTAATCATTAAAATAAGGATTTTTACAAGTTACTTGCAAGTTGCATAGCGGCAGGCGTTTTTTATGTGCTATTTTGCTAGAATTTTATTAAACAAGTCGCTTTTTTAACAATTTTATTGTAATTCGATCATTTTATAAAAACACTACTAAATCACTACTCAAACGTTTCATTTCCAGTAAATCCAACATTAAAATAAAGATTTTTACAAAATTTTCGCAAGCTGCATAGCGGCAGGCGTTTCTTTATGTAAAATTAAAAGAATTTTATTAAACAAGTAAGTTTTGTTAACAATTTTATTGTAATTCGATCATTTTATAAACACTTTACTAAATCACTACTAAAACGTTTCATTTTCAGTAACTCAAAGAAACCACCATATTTGAAGATCAGTACCGAACTCTCAAATTGGAGTCATAAAATGTACTGGTACTATATCCAACATTGAATTAAACGACCATAATAACATTCGACTTGTCACTTTTTTCAAGCCAAGCGCCATTGTATCCATTTACTGATTTTAACACATTTTGAGGTTATGTTCACTAAATAAGAGTGATAGTAGTTTTTTCAAAAGGTCCACTGTGGCACTCCTCATGTGGTATCTCCTCCACTTATTTCTAATAAATTAATCATTAAAAATGTAATTAAAATTAAAAGAATTTTATTAAACAAGTAACTTTTGTGAACAATTTATTTATAGTTCGATAATTTTATAAACAATTTACTAAATCACTACTAAAACGTTTTATTTCCAGTAAATCAAACATTAAAATATGGATTTTTATAAATTATTAGTAAGTTGCATAGCGGCAGGCGTTGTTTATCTAAAGTTATTGGTGAAAAATAGAAAATCGAAAAAAAGCAAGTCACAATTTGATGTTTTGTGATTAATACAAATGTTCAGTATCTATTGATAGATTTAATATATAAAATTCCAAATATTTTTCTTTTGCTTTTCATTAAGCCAGTCCAATATTAGACTATAACACTTATTAGTTTTTGGAGGCGATTCACTGGGTCAGTGACGTTTAACAAATTCATTATTCAAATATGGATTGCTTCGAGTGATTTGCGAGTTGTATAGCGGCAGGCGTTTTTCATATGTAAAATGATGAGCAATGACACAAATAATTATCTATTTCAAGTCCAAATTTGTGTTGATAAATTAAAATATTGCATATAACCTTCAAAAGACAAACTTATTTAAAAAAAGATGAATAAAATTGGACAACCCTTCAGGGAGATAGGGGCAAAAGGGTATTGTTTTGTATTTCTGTGTAAATAGAAGGGGTGAGAGGGTTATAAAAAATCTGGTTAATTATTAAAGATTAAGAGCCGTACCGTTCTTGGAAATTATACTGTACATATAATGGTAGTTTCAAGTCAAAAAAGTAATGGGAAAAACAAATTCATTGATAAAAAGCTCTCGGGAGTTAACTTTGATGCCCTCTCATCCCTAAGGGTTTCATAAGCGACGACTAATTTTCGTGGTTTTGGGGTCGTCAAATGATTCCATACTTAAGCCAAAAAGTCCTATTTCCGCTCTCCTTACTAGAAATTGCAAGTGTCTCTTTAAAACATAAACAAAAAATGTCTTCAAGTGATTTGTAAATTGTATAGTGGCAGGCGTTATTAGGACCACCAATCAACATAAATATAATTATTATACTCTAATCTAATCCAATTTTTATTAAAAGAAGAGTTTATTTTAACCAATCCTACATATAAATATACATTTCTTCATGTGCTTTGCAAATTGCATAGTGGCAGGCGTTTTTTTAATGTGCAAATTTAAATGTCCTAAGACCACCATTTTGTTAAAATAATAACTTTACTCTAAGACAATATATAGAAAACCTGCGTAGTTAATCATTATCACATATGCAGTAATCGATCTCCAAAAAACTGCTATCAAGTTTCTACTATATTTTTGAACGTGTGCATTTAATCTCTACCTAACGTAAAAACGTGGCAAAATGCCAAAACTGTATAAACTCCGAGCACACAGACACTATGCAATATTGTGTTTATTTGTGTGTTGGTATTTGATAAACAATGCGCACCCGACACAGTTTAGAAAATGTACTTTTGTTATGTCTGTATATGTGTGTGTGTGGGGTGGGGAGTGTAATTACTATTGGCTTTTCTCGTGAAACACTATCTATTTCTCAGTACATGTGTGTGTTTAGTGTTTACCCTTTTCTATATAATAGCATAACTCACAGGACACAACCCCATCACAGACCTTTGTATATATGCGCATCGTCGTGATAACCTCCACCGTATTACACTCCCCCTACATTCGCTGCAATGCGCTCGCTTAAGCTTGGTACTTAAAAAAAACACCGTATATATACCGATAGTATATACGATTCGCAGTGAACCGTAAAACGCAATGTACATATAAATAGAACGACGCGCCGCTTTACAGGGGGGGCAGGAGGGTTGGAGTGCCGCGTGACATTACGGAAAAAAACGCCATTTATTACCTGTCGACTTTTCCGGGGAGCTTAAAGCGCCTCTCTGTATCCCAACGCACAAAGCTATATGCTCTGCATATATAGATTGTATTATGTAATCTTCGCTCTGGGCTTTAATGTTCAATGTAGCCCGATGAATGCGTACTCCAAGTAATGGGGGTGAAATCGTTCGCATTGCACGCGGGTAATTATTTTTGCAATTTCTCATTTTAACGGATACACATTGCGAGCTGCAATGTCGCCAAGAGTACACGAGAATGGGGTCGAGTGACTCGAGGTTAACACTCGTAAAAGGTTATGTTGACTATATATAACAAGCCGCAGGGTCACACGTCGTCGGTCTAACCCAAGTATTTGACTTGGAGATTAAATCCGGTGTTGTGATAAATTGCCAATTTATTTAATTGCTCACCGAAAAAACTCTTCTCTTCATTTTCTTAATTATAAATCAATTAAAAAGTGCCTTTGAAGTTTGACGTTTGCCTTAGATTGCCATAATTTCATCATAAAACAGAAGTTTTAGAGCGAGCAACTCCGTGTACATTGCGAATATATGGTTTAATTACATATTCGATGTGCGAGCCGAGAATTTTAAACACCTTGGAAATTGGATTCGAAGAGGGTGCCAAAGCTCACGCATTGTTTTCATTATTATACGCCGCTTGCACGTAATAAAGTACAAGCGCCTTCGTCGAATTAACTACATGTCCATAAATATATACAATTGTACATTGGATATATATACCTCTGGGGATGGCGCCGCAGCAACACCCCGCATAATAATATTCTAGTCGTATAAACGTATTATATTTGCTGAGCAGACGAATCCTGGGTTCTTCCAACCAAACAGGTTTCCCATAATTCAATGCTCGGTCGTTGAGCGCGTGCCACAAACGCAAATATTTAGTATCACACCCTCAATAATAATAATAATAATAATACGGTTCAGCCAAAGGTGATGCCTTACCGGTTTATTTATGCGTGTACGCCGGTATCAAGCCGGTAATCCCGTTAAAATATATATATACATTGGTACATGTGCTCTCCTAATATTTAGGGAGCAGCTCACTCATAAGTCAGCTCGATGACTTTAAAGAGGGGTGCGCGGCGCACACACAAATAATTGCGAACCGGGGTAGAATGGTGGAAAATATTAATTTTGCTGAATCCGCTGAGCTTTTAATAACTTTATCTTGACTAATTTGTACGAATGCGGAAACACAAACAGGCATTGGAGTTATTATATTTTGGATGCGTTCCGGATAGACGGGACAGATGATAGGGCTGATATTTATGGTATGTCAGCTATGTTGAGATATATGGAGTGTTTAAGATTAAGAAAGTCTGCGGTGTTTCGGCTTCTGCGGAATATTTGCCATGGACCAGTGAGTTTGAATCGTGGATTTTTTAATTACGTGTTTGGATAAGGGGTTGTTTTGGAAATATATAAGAGCAATTATAACGTAATTTTGTAGATATCAGCAATTATGGTCTTATTATCGGAATAAGAGAAAGGGTTAAATGTAATACATGGACGTTAAAGAAGGGTTTTCCGATTAGGTGATTTGGAGATATATCCATAAAGAAAAGTTGGGATTGCAAGAATAATTTATATTATGGATGTTACCGAGAAAATATAATTTTGGTAAGTTTCCGACAACGGATTTGCTTGGTTTTTTTAATTATTTTTTAAATTCTTATTTTGAACGAAAGCAAGCCAAAATTATGTAAGTCGATGTCGTTTTTACCATTATTCAATGCAGAGTTTTCTATTTAAACTTTTATAACTAAAGAACAGTCTCCTAAAACAGGGGTACTTGCTCATTTTGAAAATAGTTGAACTCATCCTCGTCAATTCAGATTTCAGATCTATCTTTTAAAAATGCCTACATTACTCACTGTTCAAACGTTCATTGAAGTTTTTAAATAAAATACCGCCTGCCACTACGCACTTGCGAGCATAAAAGATGTTACTTTTCGTTTTTACCGTTATTTTTGTTCTTCTTGATAATTAATTTGTTTAAATTAAATGTGCTTAAAAAAATCAAAGTTACTGGTAATATTTTATTTTCATTTTTTTTTTTTTATATTAATCCAATCCATCCAATCCATCCAATCCATCCAATCCATCCAATCCATCCAATCCATCCAATCCATCCAATCCATCCA
>JANSTU010005097.1:0-17491 GCA_027564075.1 Bolitophila hybrida
AGACCCAAGTTTCCGATCCAACGTAAGGGTCTCGTTGTACCGTTTTATCACCCTTCCTACTGTGTGGGGGCTCACTCTAACATCTTTTGCTATCATCCTATAGCAGCGTTTATCACTTTCTAAATATTTGCGCACAATTTCTTGACGCTTTGACGCTTGATGCCATTTTTGTTTTAAAGACCCAAAACTGACAATTGTTGATATGTTCAACGGTATTTAAAAACCTATGTTATAATTTGGTTACTATGGTTACGCTCCTAGTATGCGCAGTTAATTTTAATTTTAATTTTAGCGTTGAACAATTTCATTCGGTACACTCCTTATAAATGTATATATAAATGTATAAAAATACATTCCTACTTTATCAAAAGCTCTGACCAAAACCACAACCACTGTTACAAGCCTATAGAAGTTTACACATTAATTTTAATTTTTTATTACTAAACTGTATATATAAATATTATTTTAAATATATTTTTTTTAAATATTACAAAAAATCAGTTCGGCATGCAATAAACCCGTTAAATTTGATACAAACGAATTTTCAACATGAGACATTTATTTTTACGAATTTAAAACAACAGAATTAAACTCCATGAGCTTTTATATTTGGAAACATAAAAAAAAATCGGTCTTTCACCCCGCGGTGTCTCATTTAGCGGACATTCGTATTAATGTTTGTAATTTCATGCAATGGACTTTCATCCCACGGACAGTCATTTGTAAAAAAATGACTTTCATAAAATGGTTTTACATCCCGCGGACCTTCCCCCGCGGACCTTCCCCCGCGGTATAATCCTTTGTTAATATTGTACATATAAAACATAACACTGACATAACAAAAACATAATAACAAAATTGTGAAGTTATGAAGTTATTCAATTTATGCGACTTCAAACTAATTTTTTTGAGATTTGGAGTTTTCTTAAGGTACTGGTGACAATGTGGTCCTGGCTACCTCTTTTCTAGTAGCTACTGGCACATTGGTTATGCTAAAAGCCAATTTGGAGCGCGATAATCTGACTGTGGATTAGCAATTGTCTCCATATAGCCGTACGTGATTTACACAGTACATTGCTTAGAAGCCGGCTAAATATGGTGTATAAGTGATTCGAAGAGAAATTATACACTGAAGTCTGAGTTCTGTACCGATAAATTGACTAGAGACAAACATGATGTGGAGGAAAGCAAACGAGTAGTGTTATCGCATATGAATTTTGCGAGTTCCAGCCCGGTCACTTTTACCGCTGAATTCTAATTTTAGTATTTTGTTTGGTTTCTAATCATTTGATTCTGCAGATTTTCAATTAGTCTATATACTTATTTCACACATTATAAAAATTAAAAATTGAATTTAAATTGTGAAAAAAGTGATGAAGAAACGATATTATTTTAATTAATTACCTGTTGTTTTAAATGGGAAAATGCTTGGGTGGAGAAAAAGATTAACCCTTGTAGGATTTATATGCATTTTAATACTTACATTGAACAAATTAGTCCTTGTCTATTAAAAAAACAATAACAATGATATACAAACGTTAGACGCATTTATTAACACATTAAACCAATATTCTTATAAAATAAAATAAAAAATATTTGAAGAAAACAAATTTATTTAATTATTTATAAATTCAGAGACCTGCGTGCTCCCATTCTAAATGAACGTTACTCCAAACTGAAATCACTTCTAACTTCTAGGCATAAAACGATAATTAATAATATCTGAAGCAATAAACTGAAAGAAATACAACACACAGCATTTTTAAAATAGGGGAAATTATGCATAACTCACAGCATTGCTGTGCTCTAACACTCAAGGGAGGATCTCTCTTTTATACAATATAAACATTCTCACGAAGAGCGTACGGTATGCGAGTTATTGTGTGTAGCGGGTAGCGCTCAAAAGAAGAGAGGGGTAGAAAAACATCACAGAACAGATCAAATAATTACACATTTTCACACTCTCGGATTCATTTCAAAGGAGAGTTGGTGTTTGAATGCCATGCTGGATGGATGGACTGAAGAATCGTGGGTATTTGTACTTACCTGTGTATTCGATTGACGTGAATATACTGGAAAACTGTTTTTCAAAAAGTTACGTTTTTCTTTTTATATTTTTGTTTATATTTTTACAATTTCTAATAATATAATAATATGTACGTAGTAATTAATTTCATAATATTTTATTAAGTTACACTTATATTAATTTATTTATTATTATATTATAACAAATTGAAAACATAAATTAAATTAAGTCACCATTTTTATAATATAATAATAATAATAATAATAATAATTCAATGACTGTTACACAATATTTTAATTTTAAATATGTTTTATATGAAGATTCGTATTACTAGTTTTTTTTTTCGTTTTTCACTTTTAATATTATAATTTTCGATTTATATGATGATTCCTTTTAAAAATATTCTATTTCTGAACCTAAATTTTATTATTAAGTTAATTTCGAATTACAATATTATATTTTTTTTATACTTTATGTATAAATACGCTTATTGTTTACCTCTGCAAATTTCTTACACAATGTATTTAAATATATATTTATTCCTTGAAATTTTACACCCCCGAATATTTACCCAATCGATATGCGTCCTGTTGGTATATGTATTACATGCAGACTGTATTATGTTATATAAATTAAATTTACCTATTTATAACTTGTGCATGCGGTTCTAATTTGTAACTTAACAGATGTTTGCCCAGCGGCTGTGTGCATTTAGCCCACACGCACAAACACACATTCGTTCTATATGAATTATGTAAACATATACATATAAATATGTACAATGTGTACTCTGTACGCGTTTAGTAACATGATTCCAGTTGGATGTGGATAGATTTTATTCTTTCTTTTAATTCCTATTGGAATTATTGACAATATCGATCTTACTCGAAAGTGATGTATAATATTGTGTGGCGCTCGACTGTGAAGAGTAAACACTGCACTGTGTGCCGGTTGAGGTAGTATTTGGATATCAAATTATATTGCATTTTCAAATAATTAATATAAATAAACCTAATATATCCAATAATTATATGTAGCTGATTAATTGATTATAAATGTATGCATTCAACAATAAGATTATCTTTTATTTACATTTACTTAATATATAATAATATGTTTAATATAAACTACAAACAAAAAATGTACATAAAAAAACGATACATTTTGTAACTTTCATTTTAATTTTCCGTCATCCAATCGCGCTGAAACTTGCAGCTAAGGATGGTTGATTATGACTAAAATTGATTTAAATCGATTCAGTTAAGAAAAATCCTCAAGTTTTCGTTTTTTATTTTTTTTTTATTTAATTACATAAGAAATATTACTTTTTTCGATTTTTTATGTAGGTGTATAATTGTCAAATTGTAATAACACCTTTACTTTCGTTTTATTTTTAATATTATTTAATTTTTATTGACATGTTAGGGTCACTAAAAACCCTGGATGTTTGCAATTTAGTGGTGATATACGAGTATAGGGCATGCCTAGTTTTTGTATTTGTATCTAAGAGGCAAATAGTATACATCTTGGTTGAAATTGGTTTTGTGTACCGCACTCGATATAACCACACATACTTGTGTATTTTTCAAAATGTTGGTTTATTAAAGAGTAGCGGTTTATTAATTTTATGTTCAAATCTCAAGAGTACAGCTGTAATATAACAATAGAAGTTATTGCGGTGAGGCGAGTTACGCTCATGCCTCACCGTGTTTTTTTTATTTTTGACAAAAAAATAATTCTTGTCATTTTATATGAAACTTAGTCAAAATATATTTATTATATAAATTTATTTTGTATTTAATAAAAAAAGTAAAAATATATTAAAAAAATATTTTAAAATATCTCTATAATAATGTATAAGAAAAAAATTAAAAGCACTTTTTTTAGATATTCACAAAAATTACAAAAATTATATTAAATTAAAAAAATAAATATAAATATTACTAAAAAAATAAAAATAAAAATATTATCTGTCAATCCATATTTTGGACATGCTAACACATATCACATATTCCTGAGAAAAAATACCTTCCTTATTTTATATCTTGAATTGTTTAAAAGATTTAATTAATTAAGTATATTATTATAGTAAACACGTGAATATGCAAAAAATATATTAATTGTATTTACTAACTCATTTAAATAGTAATTCATTGAATATTTAAATATCGGCCAGAGACACACATACGAGTGCCAAAAAACAAGTCCTATTAATAATCAAAAGATATAAAAAGCTATAATTTTGATTGAGTGCCTTTAAAGTGAAAATTCTCACAATTATCACCATTTTGTATGGAATTCTATTAGCAATCTTCATATATATAAATATATAGACAAGTCAGAGAAAGTGGCCAACGAATATAACATATAATATATAAGCCATCATAACTCTTGTGTTTCTTTGCATCAAAGCGAGTTCCGCATAGCAACCCCCTTCTCCTGTGTCTCCACAATTCTATGCACTGATGTTTGACGGAATCGCTGGTAGAATCGCATCGGAAAGAGAGAAGCTGATTGCCATAGCAACGCACAGTGTATATGGGGGTGAGAATGTACACAAATCGACGAGGGTGGCTTGGGGATTTCGGCCATGCTTGTGGGACTGAATTGTATATATATTTGGTGTTGACTGTATACAAATACGTCTAGAATCTAGAAGGAAAAAGGTGTGTATGTGTGTGTTAGTTTGAAAGACATTTGAATTCATTGAAAACTGGCACTATACAGGAAATCATTATTTTTTGCATGTATTATATAGATTATTTGGTGGTTATCTTATAATCGGATTAGATATATTTTAGAGTGTATTATTATTTTAATTTACAATTTCTATATCAGAACTAAACTATAATAATTTTTAAAATCAAAATGATTGTTTTTCAATCTGTTTTTTATCTTATATTTTGAATTCAAATAGTGAATATGTATACAATTGAGTGTATATTAACTATAACACAAACTATTCGCATAGCTATATTTACCGTATTACCTGTTTCAAATTCAAATATCGGTGCACACGTTAAAATACGACCGGAATTTGTCATACAATCCCGATACGCCTTTAGGTATGCGACGTCGCCGTCGTACCAGTTTACAATTTACAATAAATTTACATATGCGTATGTACATTTTATCTAAAGCGCCGGAATAGGCAAAACATATTATACGAATATATTCAGTCTGTATATAGAATATATAGAATTATAGAATTCAAGATTGTTGAGTATATATATATATATATATATATATATATATATATATGCGTAAAAGCTTACCCACTTAGGATATATATAGGCTACACACATTTCCATGTATGAATTGTTTAGATATTCTGAACTCTGCAGGCAAAATACGTAAAAGCATATCTTGGGAAGTTTTTTGATTCCAGATTCCAGTTAGTAGATTAGTAGTTTTCATTAATTTATATAAATATATATTTTTTTATTTCCATATATTGGCTATTTTGTTTGATTCATATTTATTTTTTTATGGATTAAGTTGTTATTGCCTTACCTCCACTACACACCACGAACCATTTACTGCATTTCACTCGTACAATTGATAAAATTGTATAATTTTTCTCCCTCTCGCAATAAAAAACACGAAAACACATTGACATAAAGCTAGATAAAGCTTAGATTTTATATAAGAAATCTCTCCATATATCTCTACATTTTGGGTTGCGTTCTAATACAATCTATAAAAAAATACAAATTAAATATCAAACGTCAGAAAATATCAATAACATAAATGTTTTATAAATATTATTATATTATATAAAATATTTGTGAAATAACCAAAAATTAACAAAAATTGCATGTTTAGTAAAAAAAGTTATATTAGCTGCATAATTTAAAGTTTATCTTTATTGATCGTTTTTTTTTTGGTCGTCTCTCACTTATATACCCTGCCTATTTGAAATACACATTTAACACATAAAAATGTAATATTTTTAAAGTGCTCCTCTAATATGAGCAAATGCTTCAAACATTTAAAAAATCAAAACTTATTTTATTTTTTATTTTTTTATTATTTTGTCCAATTAGAAAATTCACGTCCTCTTTCTATATGACCCTTTACGATTATGAGATTTATTTCCCATTTTTAATTTGTTTGATTTTTTAAAATAAAGCTATTTAGGACAATGCTCGGTTGGCAGACACATACACATGCCAAATCCTTTTCTCTCATTGGATCCTTTAATCCCTTGTGGGACATAGGGTCAGTGTGCGATGGAGATGGAGAACACCGGATCATCATTGGAGCTACTGTGCTCTAACACGAACAATATCCCCGATGGTTAGGAGTCTTAATTGGCCATGATGCGACTCTAAGAACTTTGCAGGGCAAATGCGCATATCATCTTATATTTTTTGAGATATTTCTATGCACCGAGATCTAACTTTCTATTTTTATTTGGAATCGTGAATCATCAACGTCATCATACACTTATTGTTCTATACAGGGTGCGTGTGTATATGTTAATTGATGACAATTATGTTCCGTTATTCCAAATCAATAACCTTTTTCAGAAATAGGCTATTAATAGCATGAGGAACCTACAGATTTAAAGTGCTACATTCGAAAAACACTTCGTTCTACCGGCTGGGCTGGAACACGTCTATGGCTATGGTTATGGTTTTAGTTTTATATAAACTATTATCTTGATGAAATTAATGTTGATTTATATTATAATTGTATTAGATTTACAGACTCTCGTTATTTTATTTATTTCCCATTCACGAACGTTATCCGACTGTTACACATTTGGCAGTGCATCTGGAGAACGGTCAACGAGTTTACTTCACTGCCTCAAATGCCGCTCAACGTGCATAATACCCACCAGCGATAACATTATCAGTTTCATCTCGATTTACCAAAGTGATCCGTTTGCACGTAGCACTTTACTCAGAGAAGCTCTTTATACAGTCCATCCGAAGAATGTGTTGCTTGCGACTATTTCTGGTGAATGTTCTTGGGCCGACTCACTTCGAACTGTCAATGGTGTAATTTTGCCAACATTTCGTGCTGCATGTAAGGACCTCAATTTGCTTGAAAACTATACGGATTGGGACTGGTTAATTGCTGAAGCAACTGTTACCGCATCTCCAAGTCAGATACGCTCATTATTTGCGATCATTATTTCCACATGTTTGTCATCGAATTGAAAGCTCCGAACGGTCTTTACATTAAGAACACATACGAATACGTCAACCGCTTTCGGAATATAGTCATTCAACCAGATGAAGTACTTGTCTCTTTCGATGTCGTCTCACTCTACCCCAGTATTCCAATACCAGAAGACTTGAAAAATATAGAAGAATGGCTAGATTCCTGTAACATCAGTGATTAGATGGCGTCAACATATTCTGACCTTGTTAGAATATGTATGAATCAGAATGCATTCTAATTTAATATTAAAACATACTGTTTATCTCACGGCACAAGTATGGGAAAACCACTATCCTGTTTTATGTCCAACGTTTTTATGGGAGCCATGGAACACTCCCTTTTACAGAAAGGAAAACTTCCTCGTGTCTGATTACGCTACGTGGATGATGTTTTTGTTATAATGAAAACTTAACACATTAATACTATACAACAGTACAGTACAACACTACAACTTTTAAACTCACAATACGAATCAATCAAATTTACTGTAGAGACTGAAAATAATCATCGACTTCCATTTCTTGCCCGAACCAAGAACACAATAGACATCAACGTTTACAGGAAACCAACAACTACAACAAGATACTTCACCAGAGATTCATACTCAACCAACGCACACAAAATGGCAGTGTTTAATAGTTTTGTGTATAGACTATGTAAATTACCATTATCACCACAAAACTTGCTTACATTTAAAATATAGCACACGTGAATGGTTTCTACAAAAGTGATATAGATATATCGATACGTCAATTGATAAATAACCTAACTACGTTAAATATAACAGTCTGTGATAAAAAACTAGTTATTTTTAATTATATTCCTGAAATTACAAAAAAGCTTAAATCTATATTTATAAAACACAATTTACAAATAGTATTTAATAATAACAACAAACTACAAAACATACTACACAACCCCAAAGACAAAATTGATTCAAACAACAAATCTGGTATGTATAAAATTACATGCAAAAACTGTGATAATATTTATATAGGTCAAACCAGACGAAATATTTTAACCCGATTTAAAGAACATAAAGCACACATAATATACAACAGACCAACAAAATCAGCTGTAGCAGATCATGCATTAACAAACGATCACGTTATAGACATAGATAATCTATAACTCATTAAACATATAACAAAAAAAAATCTGCTGGACGCATGGGAAAGTCTATACATTTATAAATACAAATATTCCACACTTTTCAAACTAATACAATCAATAACTTAGAATACAGTCGCATACATAAAATATACATTACACATACACATATAATCGACAAGCTTTATATTACTGTATACAAATTTGATCTACACTTTCTTTGTTAGTGAGTGCTTGCTGAAATGCATAAAATTAAAAGACGCAATTTACATAAAATTTAATTTTGTTTTATTTCATGTTTTCTGTTAAAAACAGTGTGTCTAAAATGGTGTTATTTATTAAAACTTGTGCTGTTATAGTTCATGTTAATTAATTATATTGAGACACAGACACACGGTGATAATCATAAATCTACTTAATGAGAATAATATACATTTATTTATTTAATTCTTGACCGTTGAATTTCAAGTTTTCGTTCCAAATCAATGTCCGGAATCAAGTCTTGCAATTTAACGAATTGCTTATTTCCGCATCCTATTATTGGACATCTAAAACTATAATAATTAATATATATGTATACAAAAAAAAATATAAAATCTTACCTGAGACGATAATTTATCTGTAAAGAAGATGTAACGCTGTTTTTGCCATATATATGACCACAAATTACATTTTTAACTGGATGAATAAGAGGTTGCTTGGTTATCGGATCAATATCTCCAATAGTTTCTGTCATCTCCAATTCTCCAGAGATCAGTACTCCAGTTTCAAATTTATCTATACAAACGTTTATTTATTAACGGATACAAATCAATTATAAATTACGAAACAAAACTAAAGATACCATTTGTTTCGAGACGCTCTTGAAGAATGACTAGATTAGTTTCAAAATCTTTATAGCGACGACATAATTTAGGATTACTGGCTGTCTTATCCTTTTTATTATGGTAAACCTATAAATAATATTTAATAAGGTATCAATTTAATAAAAGACAACAAGGATGCAATGCGTAAAAAAAGTACTTAAAAAATCATAACTGTCAATTTTAAATATTTGTTCATAACATAATTTTGTACGGAAATCCGCGGGGAGAGCGACTGCGGGGTTAAAAACTAAAAAACGAGGTATCGAGTCTAAAAACTTGCTCGCGAAAATAATAGGTGCACGCATTTAGCATTTATTTAGAATAAAAAGTATATACTAGTATAGTATATAGTATAGTGCCGAAATGTCGACATATGTTATATTAAAAATAAACAGTATATATTGGGTAGGTTAAATACATAAAATTACTACAATTTACCTTTTAACAGTTAAAATACTTTTTTTAATATAATTACCTTTATAAAATCTTCTGTGTTTGTTAGTTCAGCTGCAATCTGAAGAGCCCTGCGTGCATTGGCAGAATCCAGTTCAATCTTACATAGCTCAAGCATTACCATTTTGTACTCATCCACATCATTGTCTAGCAAATAGCAAATAATAATAAAACATTAATAACTAATATTTACAATAACAGTTCGTCACAAATACTTAAGTCTTTGTTTTGCCATGTGAAAACAAAACAACACACATAATATATTTAGTAACTATGTTGCATTCAGGTTTCGAAAATGCGCATCTAATGATGAATCACTGTTAAAACATCGAGGAGGAGGTTACAGTTTTATGTCACAAACAAACCGTATTTTTCGTCTACTTTCTTAGATGGCTGGCCGTAAGTATTGTGCTGGTAAAGATGTTTCTGCGATTGTAGAAAATATGAGATGACTGGGACTGTGAATTAATTGAAGACCTTAACACACAATCGTTGGAAGTGCGGAACTCACTGAATAATCTTAGAAAACCTTCGTATTAAGTGTTATTGCAACCGACAGAAGCGTTGTGGTTAATTTATTGTCTGTAAAACCAAGGTTTTACATACATTGTGCGATGTGATACTGACAGGACTAATGAAGAATCTCGTCCAATCGTAACTTCATGTTGCAATCGTGGTGCAGAGAAATTACTAGCAAAACAGCGTCTACAGCACGCTGGCCAGCAGTGCTAGTGGATTATGTTAGTATTAATATTTCTTGTAAAAAAGAAAAAAAATGGGTAATTTTATTAAAAACCTGATGCAGCGTTGGCTGGAGAAAAGTTAAAAATAACTTTAATTCAGTGTGTTTCTCTTGGTATTATGGCATCTCCTTAACAAAAGTGTCTGAAATTCGTGATTTTGATGTCCTCTTTGATGAGAAGTTGTCCTTTAGTAAACATATTAACGTAACAATTGCAAAGGCATATTCCATGCTCGGATTTATGAATTGAATCTTCGCTGAACTCGTACACATCAAAGCACATGTGAAATACGGTTTGTTCATTCTAATAGTTTAGAGTCTATATATAACAAGTTTCTTCAGTCGAGTTTTAGGTAGTTAGGGTGGACGATTTTGCTCAGCTGTAGAATCTTGTCGTTGGAATCCCTTTCAGAGCAACGTAATAAAACAGGTGTGTTCTTCATATTTGACTTGCTGTCGCGTCTAATTTATTGTCAATTATCTGTATCTGGACTTGAACTCACGGCAACTGGGTTATAAGGCAACAACGTAGACCATTTCGATAAGTTATTATAAAGGTTTTGTCTATCTTGATTATTTACTATTGAGTGTTTTAATAATTTATACATTATTTTTGCGCATAGTCACACACTTCCAATGTAGTTTTTTAGTTATGTGTGAAAAGATTGTTTACTGACAACAATAAAGAAGACAAAAATGTCATTTTTTAAATATTTACTTGTTTGTTTCAAATATTAAGAATGTGTTCAAAACAATAAAAATATTTGGTAAGAATGCTGCCGAGCTATGGATCGATTTGGCAACAAGAATTGTTTTGAAGTGTTTTTAGAATAAAGCACCTTAATTCTGTAGGTTCCTCTGTCTATTATTATAATTGAAGTCTACAGCAATACCACTTACGTTCCCCTTGAGAAAACTGGATATAACTCATGAAACATGATAGTACTACCTACCAGTTGAGTTATCTTAAAAGTGCAACTCCTCACAGGTCGGAGCGCGATCGATCTACTCCCTTATCAGCTATGCAGACTGGCATCGGTGGACTAATCAACAGCATGCAATGATGATCGCCTGTCAAGCACTATTCTTACATACACATTCATACTCTGAATTTCTCCCCTCGTACAGAGTGCATGACTTACATCCACTGAGTCAAAAGAATTCCTCTTTCTTATGCAACTTGAGCATGGTTTCTTCTATAAGAGCAAATTATTTGCGACAGAAATGATATTATTCTCAGCTTAAATAACGCTAAGTAAGAGTTAGGAGTAAACCTTCGGAATATTTTGAAAATTAACTTGCAACACTGCTCTGTTTCTACCTGCATTACGATCTTAACGAAAACTGGTAAATTGTTGTCTTGTGTCTTAAGATGACATAGCTGGAAGAAGTCGCGGAGCTGTCAAAAGGATATTCACGGAATTGGACAGTGCTGCCTAACCTATATTCCTAACGGTAAGACACCACGAATGAGGGTAAAACCAAATACATAATTACGTTACATTAGACAACAAACCGATCACACATTTAGCGCTGGGAGAAAAAGTGTAGAAGTGGTCTACAATTGTGTGTATCTTGGTTCACAGGTCAAGGAAGCGGCAATATTGTTTGTTATTCATAAACAGTTTGGGTCGCAGACACTTTATCGAAGATACAAGTTTAAGTTCTAACGTACTTTAATACGACCAAACGTTACAAATGGATCGCAAGCGTAATGCCTAACACATGAGTCTTATGAGTCTTCGATGAAAAGTACAACGCACTATTTTCGGACCCGTCAATGATATCATCAAAGTCGCCAGACTGCGATGGTTAGGTCATGTAATACGGATAGAAGATCGCCGTGTTTCTAGTATACTGTTTATAAGCAACTCGGAAGTAAGATGAATACCAGGTAGCCCGATGAAAATACGCCCTTTTTCTGAACTTTGTGCACTAGAAGAAGTGGAAATAGGACCGGTTGGAGGAAAATACTAGGCGCGGCTCAAACCAACAGATGGTTGTATGCCACATAAAGTAAAGTAAGTAACTCATAGGGTGTTGAAAATCGAACCTCTCTCAAAAATACTATCTTTTAGTCAAAATGAACTTAGACAATTGTGGTAAAGATAACATATTTACCCTGTGCATGTAGGACACATATGAAGGCACAAAATACTATATACAACAGACGGCACAGACTTCGACGATAACGCCAAAAAAACTCGTGAATCACACAAAAAAATGAAACCCGAAACTCATTGTAGGCCACATATAGTAAAGTATATTTATATTTGTATCCTAATAATATTTGGAATTTAAAAGTCCGTTTAAGTTAACACTAAAATGAAATAAAAAAAAATCGGTAAGAAAAACACCCAATAGATAATAAAAGTGAAAATTAAAACAGCCTAATTGTCTTTTGAAAAGTTAGATTGAATCTAAACTTTCCCGTTGTCAAAGCTATTTAATAAGTATGTAGATTGTAGATATTTTAAAAATACAATTGTGTGCATACCTTTGATACCGTATTTAAATGCTAGTTCTAACGATTTATTCACACTAGCAAAAATGTTGTCTAGTCTTATATCACACATTTTTATTATATTTATCAATATTCGATACAATTACAATTCAAAAGTTTATAGATATTAAATACTATAATAAAATTATTTTTGTTTATAAGTTTATGTGTATTTTATATTGTTTGTTTTTTCTTCTTTTTATTTGGTTATTGGTTAATCTTCAAGTTTCACATTTGAAGACCATATTACCAGTCACATGGTTATGTTTAGATTTTATTTTTACATTTTAGATTTTTTATTTATTTTACGAGTTCTGCAAATTTTTGAATTTAATTGTTTTTTCTAATATTTCTGTTGTTATTAACTATGCCGTATTTTATCAGAATGTGTGTTTTGTTTTTTTCATTTTTAATATTATATTTATTTTTTCTTCTTTTATTATATTATTATCCCATTACAAACGTCCATATAAGCTTTATTTGTTTAAGGCATTAGATTCTAATAATTAAGAGTAGTCTTAACCCTATTAGTACCGGTGAAGTGCAAATAACAAAAACCATATATCATGAAATTAATATGAAATGTATTCACAGCACACGAAAACTACAAAACTCAAAACCCACATAAAATGTTTTCCACACCGCATGACAACCATATGATCGAAACATTTAATATATCATTTCTTTATACTTATTATAAAAACATGTGTGTATGTTACTTTGTGGTAATCGTTTCTACTCGTTTTTTTTTCAGATTGATACTAGTTCGTTGTAGTTGTTAACAGACATCTAATGGAAATAAAGTATAATATCTTTACGTACCTCGTATCTTGTATTCGGATACAACGCTTCGAGACGTACGAGAACGACTAACGAAGTAACAAGTATCGAGTAGTTTTTAATATGAGTAATTATAATTAAGTAACTAGCTACTCATAAGTAACTGATAGTATTATACGAGTAGTTACTTTTGAAACATCTCTACTTATCGTACACCCTGTAAATTAGTGATGCCCGATGTTAGGCCTAGGTCCACATTTTGTTCAAAAGGTGGCGCACTAAAAAAGTAGTAAATCTGTTTTCTGTTACATTAAAAGTAGTATAGAGACAGCACACGTTTCCACGGTTGTGCAGCGAACTTAAAAAAGAGAACAATCGATGTCTGAAACATCAATTTTGATCTTTCGAATCTTTCGGCTAAAAGCGAACAGATTACCGTTCTCTGTCAAGTTTGAAGTGTCAACTGTGTTAATCTCAAGCGCGGTTGTTTTTAGTTTTCAAGTACAGATAATTTATTATAATCATTGTACACATTTGTACAATACTGTTTTTTTAGAGCTAAGCACTAGTTAAAATATATAAGATACTTGTATATTAATATAATAAAATTGTATAATTTTGACCTTTCATAATTTTTTCATGATGAAGACATAGAAAGTCACGTGGAACCAATTATTGCCACTCTTACGTAAGAACATTCCGAGCAAAATTCTTTACGCAGTTTGAAGTTTCTCATACTCAACCTTATTAGTTTCCGAGTTAGTTTCATGTCAGAATAAATATTGGTAGAATGTAAACCCTTCACAGTTTTGATATAACATAAATACTGGCAACTAGCAATGAAAGGAGTCATCGCGTGATGGTCGATTTTCAAGCTTCTTTGACAGCTGCAAGATGTTGAAAATTGGCTAGTTCCCATTAGAATGTATGTTGTTGTTTTTTTATTTAATAATATTTTGCGAGTTATGAATCATATTTGTAAGGTTTTTTAAGTTATTGATTAGACCTCAGTGCTTCAATTATTAAATAAAAAGAAAATATTTAAAAAAAGTCAATGATGTTAATAGTTTGAAAATATATGATAATGAGGTTATATTGTTGTTTTGTTTTTGTTTGCAAACACACAAAAGCACCTTCTTTAAGGGCTTTTTACCGAAAATACCTTACGTTGATATTTTTGAAAAATCAATAATCAAAACACTAATATTTTCTTTAATTTAAACATAATCTAAGTTTTCGGTATGTTGCTGTCAAATATGTCACGAATAGCGCCTAAAGTGGAGTTGCAGATCGCCAGTCTCGAGTTAAAGGCATTCACCATTTCAACATAATGGATTTCTTCGAACCAAAATTATGGTTCGACAAATTTAAAGTAAACAAATTATTTATAAAACTATTAACAAGTCTTAGGACAAGCCATGAATTTTGCGGAAAAGGGAAACGTGTTATACGTTTATGAATTCTGTATCTAACTGCGTCACTTATTTTAGGTTTAATAAATACAGATTTAGCTTGTCAAGTGACTCCCACTTCAGTGTATGAAGTTTATTCATTTATGTCTGTATGGTAGTTCTCCTGTAAGAACGGGAGATTCCCAAAGCAGGTTCCAGTTCGATTAAAGAAGTTTTGGACCCTTTGCGTGCCAGTTCATCGGCAATTTCGTTTTCCAAAAAGCCTGAATGGCCTGGGATCCAGAAGAGCTCTACTAAATTTTGTAGGGCTAGAATTAAGTGTGGAGAGGCATTCTTTTACCAGACCCGATCTTGTTAGGTGTGTGTCAATAGCTTTCAGCGCTGCTTGACTGTCAGAAAAGAAACGTAAAGTATTGTTTGTTATTTGTTTTTCAAGAAGGATTTGTGCACCTAGAATAATCGCATCCGAAATAACATTTTTAGCCAGATAATTCACATTTTCGGCACTAATTAGCCATTCAGCTGTAATTACACTCAAAATTGGTCATTAATGATTGTATTAATAAAAAAATATTTTAATGGTTTTATATTTTAGAATCACCAAAAACCGAACTAAAAAAATGTGTGTTCGAGATTTTTTTCGCATTTAGAAAACTGATGAAATAAGAACTGGTGCTGGAGACTCGAGGTTAGAAAAAATTGGAATTGGAATCAATGGCAACAGAATTAAATTCTCACAGTATAGGACACCAAAGAGTGCCCAATTGGAAGAACAGTTTAAGGTTTAATGCTCGTTCTATTCGCGTGCACGGAGATAAAAATGGAGGCAGACCTCCCCCTGTGAAAAAATCGATCCGATCTATAAGAGCGAGCCTTAAAACTCTGGGCAGGGAAGCCGTAGATGGACTTCAATTAAAAACACATGGTTTTCCGACTCTACCGAATCCCTCCGAACCTGAAAAAGATAAAAATAAAATTGTAGTCGAGCCAGAAAATCCACCGTCGAAACGCCAAAAACTAAAAAGAAAAAATGTTGATGATGATTAAATGCATTTGAAAAAGGCGATGAAACAATTTGGTAGATGGTATACACGATTTGACAGATGGTATGCACTGGAATTCAAAAATCGTATGAAATTTTCAAAACTACTATTATAAATCAAAAAAACAATTTTTCATGTTAACACATTTGTTAAACAAATAGTGATACATATACATAGTAATAATACAAAATTATAATAATAGAAAATAATAATATTA
Source organism: Bolitophila hybrida (assembly GCA_027564075.1). Taxonomy (NCBI): domain Eukaryota; kingdom Metazoa; phylum Arthropoda; class Insecta; order Diptera; family Mycetophilidae; genus Bolitophila; species Bolitophila hybrida. The sequence continues at coordinate 16,325 of JANSTU010005097.1, forward strand.
GTATTTCTAACCAATTAATTTCTAGGAATTATTAATAAAACATAAATTAATAGACAAATAACCCTTCGTTCGATTATACATATATACAGTATACATATTTTAAGTGTAGTGTAGTATTAGTGTAGTGTATTGTAGTTAAGTGTAGTAGACAGATTGATGTACCGCGTTGAGATTTTTAGAGATTTCATTGCTTATCACATCATCCTCAGCATCTGCTACTTCAATATCTTCCTCACCCTCGGCAAACGAAATGTTTCTATTAATGCATATATATTGTGTAATATAATAATTTTGGATGCATTTTTAGGGAGGTAGTGCAATTGTACGATTATGGCTCAAACATCGAAATCGCATTTTTAACACACCAAAAGCTTTTTCAATAACATTTCTTGCACTCTTATGGGCAATGTTGCAGTGATTTTTGGAATCAGGCGACGCATTTAAAAAAGGAGTATCTGGGTTTTCTGCCTCCATTTCCAGGATTAGAGCTCGTGCAGTTATTCTGTCTAGACGAAATTATTTAATAAAAGCTGTTATCATCAGGAATGGGTCGGTTGCATTACTAAGCCGCTTTACGGTTAAGTTATTAGATAAACTAGTAAAAATTCAATTAAAATTCAAAATATTTAAAGATACCTTGCATATCTCTCACGTTCTCTTCGAAGTGCTTCAACCAACAATCTCCTTCGCATTCGACTATTTGGAAGCATTATTATATAAACCAACAAATACTCCTTTGATGGATTTTCTAAAACATTAATTCAAATTATACTTGGGATAATAATTTGTATATATTAAATATGTATACAAACCAAATTATGTCGCACAAATATTCCTCAATTATTATAAATCACGTTATAAATTGACAACTTTCGCCTAACATAACCACAAATTTTGTCTAAAATCGAAAAAGATTTGCATTTTAAGAAATAAATATAAATTGTAGAAATCAATTTTAATTATTTTTTTTTACGAGACTGGCATAAAATATATATGATAATTTGTGTTGTGTTTAAAAAAAAACGGATTGTTTGTTTAACCATAGCCATAGCCGAGTGGGTTAACGCGTTGGCCTGGTTTATGGGAGCTCGCCGGCAGACCGAAGTGTTTTTCGAATGTAGCACTTTAAATCAGTAGGTTCCTCTTGATATTAATAGCCTATTTCTG
>JANSTU010005108.1:0-32135 GCA_027564075.1 Bolitophila hybrida
CTGTATCGCCATGGAAGGAAACTATGTTGAATAATAAAAATGAATTTTGACAAAAAAATGTGTTTTTCATTGAAACGGTACGAACTTTTCAGCCGACCTGTTAATAGTGGTTTTAGAGTAGATTTAAAGTAACTAAATTACATCAACTTTAAATACACCAAATTCATTGATGTATATATAACATATATATAGGCTGCTTGAATCCTGAAGAATGCTCGCCTTTCTGCATATTATAATAAATGCGTTTCTATAAGCATTTCTATTATAACATTATAACTAAATGTATGTAAACAAATAAATGAAGAAAATGTATCGGCCTCGTTTCACCCTTAAAAATATATTACGCACGCTGTGAAGAATGTTTAGAAACAAGCATATGCACTCAAGAGGCGAACGAGTATGCGGCAACTTAAAATAATGGCCGATTGGCGAGCAATTTTGTATGTGTGTGTGTGAGTGTGCATAACCGTTTATTTGTATTGCATGTAAATAAATATATAGGTATAATTATGCAGTGTAATGTAGTATAATGCGTTTACTGATTTATTTAATGGTAAAGCTTCCAACTCGCAAGCTTTGCGGTTGGGTGTGACGAAATAAAAAAGCGTCATTTTTAGAATTTCGTATGAAATTGTTTTTTTTTATTTATTTAACTATCAGAATCCATTAAAACAACATTTTCAGACGATTGTAGACTGCAAAACTAGCATAAATAATACATCATCATTCAAGAAATTACGTATATGAACCAATCGTTTTATAAGAATATAAAACGATTGGTACCATCAAAATACGTTTCAGTTTCCGCGATCACCTCTTCATTCGAGACCGTGGAGTTTTTTTAGTTAACAAACAAATAATTGTCATACAATTTGGCCAGCATCCATCAACGCGTTACTGTTTTTGGTCCACTGTGAGCATAAGCTTGGAACTTGAAATTATTCATTGTTTTTACAATATCAAAAGTTGCGTCACAACAACAGCAATTACTCAATAAATGGTCAGAATGGCATTACATTTTGATTAGGCAGTTTTGTGTGTAAAGATGACACTTTAAGTTAAATTATTATTTATTAAATAAATTTAGTGTTGTTGCCTGTTTATATAGATTTTGCCAATTCAACAATGGTAACATGTAAATTAATTATTAAAGTCCCTGGCACTCTTGAATTCATTCGCATTCACTGCGAAATATCGGTCATCGTAGCCAATTCTAATTCTGTTTATAAAATAAATAATATACCAACAACAACATTGGCGTACGCAAAAATACAGCAACAAACTTAAAACGCACACATGCTCAATAAATTATATTATCTCGTCGTTTTCTGGTGAAACATACACTAAATTTGTTTGAAGTCACATATTGGAATGCGCAACAACCATTTATCTCAGTGACATGTTAAATGAAGATTACTCGGCTTTCAAAATTACTCTTCGACGAAGATTATCAGCAATGGGAATTAATAGCAGTCAGTTATTTACACATAGTTTACGATAACACAACGCCTCGCGCGCCTGGCGCGTTGCTCCGCATTTTATGTGTGTATATATGCATAATTGTATATATATATGTATAATATACATTATTTTGACAGTGCACGCCGTAACACATTTATAAGAATAAGGCGGAGATTTGAATGAGCACTGACCGTGCAATAAGACGCATACAATGAATGAAGTCGATGAATCTGTATGTAAATATATATAAATTTATATATTTTTTGTGTGTGGACACGCAAGCAGCGTCTTGAGAATGGATATAATTCATTGATAACCCGTTGACAAGGTGTAATAAATTCGACATACGATTGGTTGATTTAATTTAAACGACAATTACGGAAACATCACTCTGATTTATTCTGTATAAAATTGAACGCAACGCAACGTGGCTCGTATACGATATAAGATGCCGGAAGACGTCTGCAGGATTGCATATTGTATATTTTTTTAGTTCTATACCTAGAGCACAATGGGTCCGTACTGAGACCTGCGTGCGTCCGATCTTCAATAACGTTACTCCATAAGTAATTTAATCTAATCTAGTTCAATTCTATATATGTTATATTGTATAGTATATAGTTTTACAATTTGTCTTTTAAAGTATAAAAATAAAGGAGTGATTTTAAAAAACAAATTATTGCGTTTCTAACCTTTTAATTTTTGCTAGTCCATAAATACTCAGACATTTAGCTGCGTGCTAAATCTTTCAAGTTGTATAACATTATACATATAGCTGCGCATTGTTTCTCGCGCCAAGCCGACCGCGTGCCTGGGTACATTCTTAAGACCGCAGTATTCTTATATATACGAGTATTAAATACAAATATTTACCTGGACATAAAAGACCGCAAGCGTATTTTATATATATATATATATATATATGTTTATCGTTTAATTAATGCTATAAACTTTAAAGTCGGACATCTAATTAGCATCATTCGAAAATAGTCGTTTTGATCGCCGATCGAGATAATACTGCGCTCGCATTATATAGTATTATTATACTTCACTTTATCTTAGGCGCATATATTATTATATATAGTATAATATAACTTATAAATATATTTATTAATGATACATAATTTGTGATCGTGCGTAATAACGCAACCAGCATATTTGAATCTCTGCATCATATAGAGCTACCTGAAGCCGTAACACACCGAACATTTTATATTGTATGGTCTCCAGTTTCACACCGCCACAGACATTAACATAAATACACAATATAATAAATATGTTTCTTATGACTATTTTGTACAAAGTGTGTTGTTTAACATTTCACAGTTGGTTTTTGTGAATCTGTTTGACCGGGATACGTGTAGAATATAAACATTAAAAAATAATCCATATGGTATAAATTGTCTGCTCCAAAAAAAACTGATAATCCAAGATGTAATCTTAGGCTCAGCGCGCATAAAAACGATATTATTATAAAATACATTTCTAAGAAATCACAATGTTTATATATTATTATTTTTTTTGTTAATGGGCAGTAATTCCGGTAGCCGCATAAATGCGCTCACAGCGCCAGCCGAATGCGTATATATAAAGAATAATGAGACCAATTAATCTGCGTGACATTGTTGTCTGTCATATGCGCTCTCAGGTAATGATACTAATTTGTTTAGCCATAGGTGTGTTCTGCATAAATCACATGGACTTTGTTTAAATCAGCGTGGACACAGAATGTTTACATGCGTGTTCATGACAAGAAGAATATGTGAAATAGATGGTCTTGGAAAATAAATGAGTATTTAAAAAAATATTTGAATTATCGTATTTGTTTATTCCGATTAAAAATTTGTTAAACGATGTATAGATATGTTCCAAGACAGAATGATTATATGCTTTGCCGATGTCATGGCTGATTTTAAGGATGAATCTTACAAACACAAACTTGATTATATAAGTTTTAGATCGATAGACAAAGAAAATATTTCGAAACAAAAATTAAATATAAGATTTAAAAAAATATTAAAAAAAATTTCATCCACAGTTTATTGTCATTAAATTATAAGCTTTTAAAAAAAAATGAATCTATATATAATATGTTTGTTTTTTTAATTTCGCACTGAATAAAATATAAATCAACTAAAAAAAGGTTCGGTTGATATTTATTCGTCGGAAAATGATTCAGTTAAAAATACCTTCTCCATTAAACAATGTTTATGTATCTATAAAATTACCTTTATATTTTAACTAGGCAGAAATGCATATACAAGTTATAGGTATATAAGTTTATCTTATATTCATGCAATTTCTTATTTAATTACGTGTGTGGGCGTCTCAGTTTTGTGGAGTTCGAGTAATTATCGTCACAAAAAGAAACGAATTCTTCGATGTTCGATGAGATTACGCACGGGGTCTTATAAGAATGTAGATGTGGCCGTGAGTTTTTCTCTCACACACGGAATCATTTTGCGCTAATATAAATAATATATACATAACATATATATATATATTATCGTTGACTTGAGATGAACATTCTTTGAATGTGTATATTTGTGTCTATATATATACTGTATAACTATATAATAAATTTACTCGTTAAACCATCAATTATTCACTTGTTATCGCAATGAAATAATTAATTAGTTAATTAACAAGCGATTGCATGTAGATCTTTTTTATACGGCGAGCATAGATGTACAAAGCTGAGCTTAAAGCGTGGTTAGCGTAAATAATGTGTATTAGTGAAGCATGTGTTTGTTTGTGTGTGCAATCACGCATGCAAATGATGTGTACATTTTCATCTTCCACTTAGACTTTTATACCATCGCCAGGCCGACCGGGTCACGCTAAACTATGGTGAGCTGGATGACCTATCACGCGGTGGCGGGTCGCCATGGTTTTGCATTCATTATCAAAAACCGCACTTTTCTTTGGTTTCTGTTTTTACCCCGTCCTAAAATTGCAATGTCGTCGTTTCGCCGACCGTGATGCACATACGACGATTGCACATTTCCGTTGCTCACTAACGATCCGCCTTCGCTCGAGTGCAAGTAAATAATATCGAGTTAGCGTTTATCTGATTAGTTGTCGCTTAATCCGCTCATTCACATTATCTTTGCCACTGCGGGACCACACACGATGACACATATATACATATACGGTGCAATGCAAAAGCGCACGCCATTCAGGTGATTTTATTTTCGTGCGCATTCACCAGAAAACACCATTTTGGCGCATCCGTCCAAGTCATATATATATATATAATGATACAAGGCAACGCGTCCTCGAAAAATAATTCACTTGGTCTGGCATCTGGTGCGAAAAGCTCGAACGCCAGGCATATCTCTCCAAGAATAATATCTTAGTAATAAACAGGCGCAAATAAGTCATTCGCGGAATTCTGTTTGCAGTCAAACGCGTAATTTTTTGGCGCTCAACGTCTCATTCTAAATCAAAAGCTGAACGTGCAGAATTTTAATAAGCCTTCGTCTTTTTTGGTCTGTGTCGACAGCGAGCATAGCATCTTATGGCCTTGCGTTTATGTGTGTGTGTGTGTGTGTGTGTGTCACAGAGTGTAAGGCACGGCTTATTTAATATCAAATGCAGCATCAAAACGTCTGACTAATGAGCTCGGTGGAATAATCAGTTTATTAATTGGAGACAAGGATGCTTCGCGTCGTTTCCTCGCTCTCAAATGAAATGTGTGTGCCTCACTTATTAGCATGTTTTATGTGCAATTAGACATTTTTGAGTGGCGCACATATGCAGGCATCAGAACGCGTGCGCAAACATACATATACAATCATACGCATTTACATATATAAATTCAATTTGTTTTGCATTTTGATGTGGCAATTTGCATACGAGCAAGCATATTTGTTCATGTTGCGCGCATTTGCATAATAAAATATTTCAGAACCAGAGAAACTAATTAATGCGTTCATCTGTATGTGTAAGTTATTTATGCTCATGCGTTTTTTATATAAATAAATAAACAGAAGACTAAAAATATGACACATACGCACAATACGCAATATATTCTTAAAAGATTCTCGTAAACCACACACAGCACACTCATTATAGACACGCAGAAATGTTTTGTTTAGACACGCGGATTCACCGTCGGAAGACGTACTCCAATCGAATGTGAGCTCTAATCTCTGAATGTCAAACAACTTAGATGAATGTGACCGAAATATATAATGTATAGTCTGTTAGTCGCATAAATTATATAAATTCTGGTGCACACACAAACACTTATAAACAAACACTAACACTTGGGTGATAAAATGTGATTTACGCACACGCGTCCTCTGAGATGAGCTAAGATTTATGGGCTTAGTGCAAGCCCGAACTTAGGGGATTTCTCTATGCGTTGAATTTTAAATGCACCCACAAGCAATTATAGACAATTAAAGTGGAAATTATCGTATTTTTAGCTATAACGCTTTTATATACGGAAGAGCGGACCTAATTGCTTAAACGAAAACGTGAGCATTTAATTTATGACGATTTTAGTGTAGGTCTATACAACTGTAGATTTGTTTAGAAAACTAAAACTATAGGTTATTTTTTTATAATTGAACATTGAACAACATGGGTCATTTAATTTAATTGTTAGACCAGAAATAAAATATTAGCAGTTTGTATTTACTTGAAATGGGTCTTAAAAGTTTTATATTTTGTTGTATAAAATGTATTATCACCTGGAAAAGGTGTTTACGCCTAGTTTCACGGGAAGTGTATAAAGTAGTCATCGCAAAATTTTGCCCTATAGAGAAAATAAGTTAAGTTAAAGGCTTAAAAAATATAGCTAAAACAATAATTTTAAATTTAGATCTTTTTATTTTAGGATCATTCTGTCGAGATCATTTGAAAAAGTTCAATTTTAAAAAAACGATATCAGAAACACTATATAATTTTATATCCTCATTATATATAGTTTCTTATATAAATAGTAATAGATTTAGTTTAGTCTTTAATGTAATACATTTTTTATTATTATTGTTAAATTTATATTTTGACCAGACATGTAATTGTAAGTATATACTTTATAGTATTTTAATGTGAATTTCTCTAAGTATACAAAGGTCATAGTATACAATAATTTACGAGACTTTTGCATACAAAATGGCGTTTATGCACAGAGCCACACATCAACCGCTCAGACAGAGCATAACGACTATAAGCCCCGCGCGCTTGTATATATATATATATATTGTATAATGTATATAATTATATTACATTATGTATATACAGACATTTTAATTCAATAATATATGTATAATTGTATATACACATAAATGCATTACACTTTGTCAGTAATCCGATTAAATGCATCATTATCATGTCTCGCTCTCAAACATCGATCGATTGCGATTTATTTTACCTCAAGAATTTTGTACAACATGCATACATTTTAAGCCTCTTGTAAATGGGTTTTGTGTTAATGACTATTTATATATGTATACCTATAACACACGACGTAATTCTATGTAGCGCGAATCTTATACGAACGCGTGAACTTACATACAATAAATACATAACGGTGTTACGCGTCTTTTAACACACATAACATACTATATATATATCGACTAACACATAGTCACTTTCGCACCGATAAGAGCGCTGATAAATGTACAATTGTGCATAATTTATGTAATGTTTATAGAGAGCTGCATTCGAGGAAAGCAAAGTTTTTTCTTAAATAAATAAATTAAATAGAAGCAAGAGGTATTACTATATACTTGCTACGCTTAGCGTGCTTTAGATATATGTAAAACCGTTTCAGTAGAAGAATGCCGAAGGGTAAAAGCGCTACATCTCGTCGTCAACATGTCAAAGAAATTATGTTTAATATATATTTATACGTTTGTTTTGTATGGTCCTTGCGGCGAAATTTAATTACTGCTCAAAAACATTTATTCAAGAAAAAAAATATTTTAAATCTTTTTCTTTACTAAACCCTACGGTTATCGTGGCTATAATGTTATATTTATTTTATTTTTGATATGTATTCAATAAAATTCCATATTTTTTATATGATGTTGATGTTATTTAAAGTACCCCGTCCCCGCTGCACTGCAGGCACCTAAATAAAGCTAGAACGTGAAAATCAATTTTCCGAAATTAAATTTGCCAACATGGTTGATAATCAACTTGAAACCGACATTGCCCTCACAATGTCTATATATCTCTTGCTCTGGCACATTCATATACATATATATATATATATATATATATAATTATATATACATTTAGCATACGCATATATACCTTACTCACAGAGCCTCTTGTGTGGTGGTTTAATTAGTCTCATGTAGTTTCGGAAAACAAATAACCCAGCGAACAGCAAAAGGCTTCGATGTGTGTATAGAATATATATATGTTTGTATGTTTGTGTGTATATGTGCAATGTGCATGCGTGAGTATGTGTGTTCCCTGAGCTGATGTACCTCCGCCACAATGGCACACATAGCCAATAAATATATGTATGTACAGACTTACATACTTATTATTTTATATATTATATATAAGATGAATATATACTATATATGTATATATGTGTTATTCACTTTGTATATATCTTGAGAGTTGCGCACATTTTGATTCACTTAATGCTTGCGCCGATCTTAACTTCATTAAAAAAAATAAGAAAAATGCCCTTGCAAGTGCGCGTTTTAAGAATCAGTTCCTCGGGATCTTGAATGTGTTAATGTATGACTCTGCTTACAGTTGCTCAGATATTGTATCAATGTGTGTGTGTGTGTTTTTGCAATTGACGGAGCTTTCAGTATACTCTCCGGCCCTCTTTCATCTCCGCACTATTGTTGTGATATAGAAGCTGTCTAGAAATAATGTCAAGACACGTCACGACACAATTATTTGTAAATCAATACCTATGCTGATTTTATGCTAACATAGTCAATATACTAATATGCGCATACAATCAATCAAAGCTCTCAATCTTAAAAGCGTAGTATTTGTTTATATATAAGTTTATTTACTATATTGATCTGTGTGTTGAAATTAATTTGAATCGATTTAGCGTCATTAAATCAAGGCAATGTTTATTGTTAAAGACAAAGAAAACACAGCTATATACATTTTTTCCAATTCTTTACTTGTTTATATATATATTAATTGTTTCTTTTTGATTATGAAATATTTTATATTTTCGACATTTTCACAATTAATTTTATATTAGTTTAAATCTACCTCACTGAAAATAACAGACTTTCTGGATTACAAGATTCTTTGTTGTCCATGCAATAAATAATCAATATTTTGAGTGAAAAACATTCGAAGTTCCTATTTTTATATTTTATACCGTATAAATATTTGAGCAGAAGATACACACGTAAATGCCCGCCAACTCCACCAAATTCCAATCCCATATCCAGAATCGATCGACTAATTAAATTTCTAATGGAATCTATTTGTTTTTTTATTTTTTTATATCTAGAACTTGAAATTTTACTACCTTAAACCAAAAAAACTCTATTTTATGCATTTTTCGATATGATGTGTAGAATATGTTCCTAAAGCGGTTTGGCCGATAACGATTGCATACAAAAGTTATCGCATAAGAAAGGAAGAAGAAGAAATGAAAATTTAGTTTGCGTGATATGCTGAGTTCGGTAAAGAAAATAATAACTCGAAAAAAATCGTTAACCAAATCTTACAACGCGTTTTCTGAAAAATCATGTTTTTCAAACTGGTCTCCACGATATATCAATTGATTTTTTTTTATTATTTTAAAGTAGATAAAATTTATTGAATCCTAAGCCCTAAATTGAGATTTATCGTTTTTTATTTATCTTAGAGCTAAAAAGCAAAAATGTGAAAAACGGTTACTAAAAATTCACATGTCCGCCATTTATGTGACTTATTATTGTTATTATAGTAGGGCTTTATGCGAGCGCTCTACACAAGCTCTACTCAATAGTTTTCTCGCCTAAAGTACTCTATAGTGTTGCACACGCAACTTTTTGATGTTTGGTATAGCTCTACAGTAGACATCGACGATTTAAAATTTAAAATAATTTATTTATAGATAGCTACCCAATAAAATTAATATTGTAGTCTTCCGAAGACGTTTGAGGATAGCTGTAGAGTAAATGTAGAAAAAAATCATGCCACCTTAAAATATTGAGTTTGGAATTTCTAAATATTTATCAATCTCCCTCCCATAATATTTTTTTTTCTTCATATTCTTCAAGCAAAAATAGAACGGAAGCAGAAACTCTTTTTTTATTAGAAGTAATTTTAATTCAGTATAACTCATGTACGCGAGGTGTACGATTTACTATACAGTTGAGTATCAATTCTACAGTGTAGACAGTATGTAGAGCGCATGGTATGCTTTACTCAAAATTTACTTTGTTCAATGAAAAAAATTAAGAAAATCAGCTTGTTTTTGGACCTCTAGATGAGAACCCTTAATGTATCACATATTTTTTTTAAATTTTCTTCGTCTTCTGCATCGACTCGTTACCTCCTTTAAAGATATATTTACGCTGATATGTCAAACCCTTATCCTATGGCCAATATGGTTATCCATATTGGCCGTAGATTAACTTCCCTATATTGACAATATCTACTATAAAACTATTCCCCAGTATACTCCTATATCAATATTGCCTCAATTATAATTATAAAATAATTTACATGTATCATGTATCCAATGGAACTGTATAGAAATATACGGATGGAAATACATTCAACTAAAAATTATTGCTCTTAACGAAATCTAATAAATACTTGGTTACGCATCGCAATTCGCAATTATAATCGTATAGTTGCCTCAAAGTTTAAACCAATATAGTAAATTAAATAAGATTGTATCTGCTTTTAAATGCAACTATACATATATACATTACTAGCATCTACATTCCGTTCTTACTAAGACCTGCAACACCAAATTCAATATAATAATAATTTAACCATCATCATCTTTCTTCTTTTAAAATTGAAAAATTAGTATTAAACTGTTTCAAATTAGGTACCTACCTTTATAAATGACTTATTTTTTTAAATTACAAATAAAAACTTTTTCAATATTCGTTTTCTTATTTTTTGTCTTTAAATACCTCGAACTTTTTATTTTTATTAATTTTTTTATTTAAACATAAAGAAAATAATTGCAATACGTTAAACACACTTAATCTTAGTACTATAAGCCCACGCGCAATTCCCGATTATTCGCTCAGACGCCATTTAATTAACGATATTTGTGAGAAAAAAAAATCGTGCGCGCGTGCTCACTGGTCAAACGGACAAAAACATAATACTATTCAAACATAAATCATAATTTGCTCGCGCAGTTGGATTCCCGGCTCTTCATTCACAAAGATATTAATATCACATTAATTCATGTTGTTTCCTTTATTTTCTGTTATGCGCATATCATATTTTGCGTGCCTCCATACATTATAAATATTTTATATGACTATGTATATATATACTGAAGATGCGTAGGTATTCATATACTATACTATATTATAATTCGGATATAAATTTACTGTTCCACACCGGGCAATAATTCACGCATTCAACATTATTGGCAAAACATTTATATAGCGATATATGTATAAAAACAGCTAAAAAAAGCGCACTCCGCAAATCGCACAACAAAATAAATTAAATTAATTTATGCACAATAAAACTCAAAGGGAATTATTAATGTACCCGTTCACGCTTTATAATCTCGATAAATCAATTTTTTCCGCGTACCAACAATTCGGAATTGATTTACTTGCAGCGCACGCGAATTGCACAAATCCCCGTGCGCGAATTATTGCGTAGAGGCGCTGATGCACAGCTCGTGCTGAGCTTCTCGAGTATCCGGCGCAAGCGCGCACAGTTGTTGCTGCTCATCACAAATATAAGCTCTCCGCACAAGAAGCACACAACGAGCAGAAGAAGAAAAACCACTGAAAAACAACAAATAAGATGAAGAAAAATGTATATATGTACTTCTTTTCAGTGTGCGCTCGGTGGTGTCTTGTTGAAATCTTGAGTACGAGCGCTCTTTTAGTATAACAAGATGAAATATTATTGGCCGCAATTCGGAATTCGTGGTGCGCCATCGATGAAACGTGATAACAATGTTTATGCATATTGCATGTTAATTGCGACGAAACATTATACATTTATACTACATATATAAATATAATATATGTGTGTGTGTCTTTGTGATGCCACAGAAGCTGAGCGACTGTATATCAGACGTCTTGGTGAGGAGGAATGTGTGGCAGCAGCCGCTCATCCTTCGGTGAAATCGTTGTATGTTTACTGGAAATGTGCGCGCATGCCGAGACAGTGGGATCTTGGCGATGCATGTAGGCGCGCAATTGTGTCGTGAGGAGACTGAATGAATCCCGGCGTTTGTCGGACTCATATATTTAAAGCTTATTAGAGACGTTTTTACCTAGTAAGTCTGAAAATTAACTAATGCTGCAATAAATAAATCATATTAATTATTTTCATAATATATTTTTATAATTGTCTTGATTATATTAAAAGATGATCTCATACCAAACTAGTTCTTCCTCTTTATATTTATTATCATTATCCAGCATTGCAGTGAATGACATAGTTGTATACTTATAAGCTTTACAGTAGACTCCGGTAAAAATCACTAACAAACAACGTACAGAGAATTAAGTCATTCTTCGTGTGCTTCTACTGATCTTTGTGAACCATATACTAAAAAAAATACAACAATGTAAGAAACGCAAGAAACTTCCCAAGCTTTTGCATCTGAAAATAATGCTAGTCCGATAAATTTGCGTCTAAACGATTCGATTAACCCTTTTTATGTGCAAAATCGATTTACAAAGCAGACTTTAAGAACAAAAAAAAATATGTGTACACACAAGCCTCTAAACGGAAAAGAAATTATATACACGTTGAATATTTTTCCCATAATCATAAATCGATAAATCAATTCATTCATAAATTACATTCATTAGATGAGCTCGCTGGTGATGATCAAGAAGAGCCTGACACCACTGCGTGGCTTAAAGAGTAAACACCGTATAAAGCTTTGCGCACGCACGAGAGACGTCTTTTCGAGAGCATCTTCGGTGCTCATCTTCAGACCAGCACGGTCACGTCCGACTGTGGTTTTATTATCAAATGGCCGTCATTAGCCTGACTTTGTTATTAAATGGGCCGACAATTTTGCGGTAGCTCAACGTGTCTTGTATATTATACCTATGTGTTTTGCGCGCAATCGTGTACGCACGCAGCTTTTGTACATCATAACATTTAATAGGAAATTTAGTTTCCCGCGCATTACGTGCACTATATCCACACACATTCACTCGCGGGCGTTTAACATAATTGTAATTACAACATAATACATATTGCTAAACTGTAATTTGTTTGTTGTTGTTTTTTTGTGATTGAGTGTTCCTGTATGTATAGTATATCGTTTCGAAAACGGTTTTTCAATCGATTTTATTGACTGCATGTTTTGCTCACTAGAAATTATGTCTGCGCAAAAAAACGTAATGCGTAAATTCGATTCTTTAAGGTAAAACACATAACTTAAAATACCATTAAATAAAGTGATTAATTTATTGTGTATATTATTTGCGTGTACTTACTATTGATCATAAAAATGTATATAAATGGTTTACGATGATTCCATGTACTTAATTATGTTAAAAAGCTCATTTAAATAACATCAGCATAGCAATAGCTATGGGTAAATAAAAGCAATATTTTAGTATGTACATTTGATTAGTTCTCAATTTTAAAGCACTTTTTATTAATTTCCCATTTAATAATACAGTTTTTTTTATCTTTTCAGGATCCAACCACGGTAAGACTTGCAAGTATATGAAAAATTACGGTTGAAAGTATAAGCTTTAATTGTAAGAATATTTGGTTGTATGTTTATTGGCTTCGTGGTCTAGGTTGCTGCCCCATAACCCGACGGCCGTGAGTATGTATTTAGACATTTGTTTAATAAAATGTTTATGTATTTGTGACTGGGTTGCCGTTCGATCGCATTTGCGACATATTATTAAAACCTTAAGAAAAAAAGGAGCATGATCCCCCGGTCTCCCCTACTATATATCTTTATCATAACAAAAAACGCATACGCTGAATAATTGTCATAAACATATCTATATAGCAAAAACACAATTAGTGCAAAACAAAATGGGCGTTCGTAAATTATTATATTCACTTAAACTATGTTTATTTTATAACCATTCGCATAAATACACCGTTAATATAATAAACTTTAGCACGCATGCGCTTGAGAATTGTCTTTTTACCTGTCAAAATTCGCGTGATTGGCCTCAATGCGCGCATGTCCGCCAAATAACTGACATTAGGGCATTTGCACGATATTATCGCATTTGTATCGTTTGCTGGTCACATTTATGTGGTATATAATTATCACCGCGTCGCCGGCGTATAGTATACAGTTGTTGTTAAAAATGAATATATATATATATGTATATATATATATATATATATATATAAATATAATTCTTTGTAATCGGATAATTGTTATTTTACGATGTCTAAATATAGGCCAATTATATAAGATATCTGATGGTTATTTTATCGACAGCAAACAAATTAAGAAGTGGCAAAGAGATGAACATAAAATTGAATGTCGGCAAAGTGAAATACAGTCTATGATTATTCAGTGCGCGGAGCTTTTTTTGCTAAATAACTTATGGAAAAGCTTTTAATGCTAATGTATATGTTAGTATAAATCCATATCATAGCGATATTGTTTTTTAATGATGATAATGCTTAAAGATATAAATTACGTAAAATTGCTCAAAATAATTTCATATCTATGTTTGAAAATGTCTAATTGTTGATTTTAGATATTGTTAAATTATAGAATAGAAAATTGTAGGATAAAGTTCAGTGCAATTGCTCCCTCAATTATAGGAAAATTGACCCGTTTAAAATCTACACAATTATCTAGCATTTATGTATATTTACATTTGAACTATTGATAAAGTTGTATATACCGATGAACTATATGAACAGCAAAAGGTCCACACACAAGCAATTATTACAGGTGCAAACAAACATCGTCCATTAAGCATTCACAGTTATGTATATATAAATATATTACTACTACAAAATTTCACATTTTGAACTATATACGAGTATAATATATTTGTTCAGGATATATATCCCGTATCATTTGTATGTTTTTATGGGTATGTTATTATAACTATGAACAACTCCACAATGCGTTTTTAATTGAGCCCTATTCATTTAATATGCGCTCATACGCCTTATTGTTGTGCTGGGGCTATCGTTGATGTCTTGTGGTCGCGCATATTATGAAGATATCACGTCAGATAAAAGTGTGTATTGTTAACAATGATAAATGAAGTCAATGAGTGACCCTTATACGCTGAGTGTACCTATCAAAACATATCATATTAAAATGAATGCATTTTCTGATGGGTATACTATACGAGTACTAAAGTAAACATATTTATGTAGTTATGCTCGATGTGCTGTTTATGTAATTAATTGTCATTTTGCCTGCGCCTAATTATTCGTCGACGATGAGGTTAGGTAGTTTTGTAGCAGGTTTTTGAAAGGTGATTGTTTGTTTAAAGATATTAATTAATTGTGGCATTTAAATCGATGCAAACTACATAATTTTATTAAGATATTTTCAATAGAAGGCTGAGTTTAGAGATTACACCTTGGCACTTGAAAATATAGGTATGAATTATTTTTTAGATAAAATCTTATTTGGAAAGATAATAGCTAAGATGTAGAATACAGATTTTTTTAAAAGATTGTTTTGTATAGGCATGACAGCTGTTTGAAAAGAGAAGAAATTTAGTAATAAGTTCTTTCTCTGGGCTCCCTTGCCTATATAATTATTATACAATTATTCTATTTATTTATACTTTTTATGTTTATATTAGTTTAAAGCTTTTCGTTGTATATATTTTTTTTAATTTAAAGGCCAAGGTAGCTTAAAATAGGCAAGAATATTTGCGCTCAGGACTGGTACGTTTGCCCTATACCCATATAAAACACTTTATATACAGGCGACGATATTGATTCTTTTAACATACACAAATTCGGTCGTTGACGTTTTTCACAAACGAACCATAGCAATTTCCGTAAAACGTGTACACCGCACATAAAAAACAGCGTGTACCTATATAACCGTGTATACACTTATATTTACAAACACACACATATGTGTATACATGTGTAATGTATGTACGTATATAGTACACGCGGTTTACACGAAATGCGTGTTAGATTATCAGACTCACTAAGTGCATGATTATATGTCATTTTCGTGCATGTTGCGCGTTTTTCTAACATGTGTTTTATTCAGCTTTGTTTTCCTGCGTCTATACACGGCAAAGAACATGAAAATAATAATGTAATGTATATACATTATATACATTACAACATATATCGTATGAAATATTAATTTTAGCTTTTTTCCTTTATTTTCATTTTCATGTAACTACACCAATTTGACGCTGCACACTCGGTGGACTCACTTGGCTGCGTTGCGCACACGCACTCTGACGTCGTCGGACCACTGGGAATGTGTCGCATCAACCTGCTCACGCACACACACACATATAAACTGCCTGGCTAATTGGCACCTTACCTGATGTGCGCGGAATTGCACTTGTTACCATGCACGGACTGGCTTTTTGTTTTGAATTCATCACAAATGCGTTTGTGTGTTTGGATGTACGCCGATGACAACTTTAACGATGCGTTAATTCAAACAAAAGGGCGTAAGTATATCATTATCCGTATTTTTATCTTTTGTTGATCTAGAGCATAATGTATATGCTGTATGTATGATTGTAGTTCTGAAAATATACGGAACATAGGTTCGATTGTCGAATGTAAAGGGCAGGTGTATACACAGGTAATCGGAAGTGAAAAGTGCGTATATTTAAGAAATGTGAGTGCATATATAGTGGCGAATAATATATACAAGTCATAGATTTTTTGTTGTACGGTACATTTTTTCAAAGTATTTTAGAATTTTGACTATAAGATCCTAATATGACAAATATTTTAAGAAGCCTATTTTACAAAAAAAAAATGGTAAATGTACTAATAGGTATTTTTATTGGATATTTTTAAAGAAATCCGCTATAAAAATCCGGAAATAAAATATTAATATTTTCACAACATGTTAGACCATCACAAAGGCAAAATTAATTATATTTTTACATGTTATAGCTAAAACTCATATGTTATCAATTCTGTCGTGTAAAATATCAACCAGTGAATGGGATATCTATAATTCCAAATTTCACCAACATTATTCATTGATATGATAAAATCAATTAAATTTAAAAATCCTAAATTATGTTTTACCAGTACCATGGCACTTTCACTTACCAAGTAAAACATAAAAATCAGCATAAAAACCGTGTAAACGAAGCAAATCTTTTGCTCGTGCAATCGCGTAATAAAGCAGCTGAAATACGTTAAAATGTGTGGCCACAATTATGTCAACGTCTCTGCAATCGCATACACTATCAAACTGTGTAATATTATTACATTACATACTTGTATATTATACTCGATATTTATGTATTTTCAGAGTATTACGTACATTTGTCCATGCGTGCACACACTTACAAAGAGCGAAGCTCAGCGCAATGTGTTTTCCCGTCAGAATCGCATAAATTAAATGCGGGAAAAAATTAATTACCAACATTTTCTAAAAAAAAAAAAAAACACTCGCGCGAGTATACCAACTCCTCGATAAGGATCTAATATTAAAATGTATACACGAAAACATCTTGTCCTTTAAGCATATAATTATCGGCTGGCAATATTTGCATAATTTAAACGATATTAACTTAAGATCGCGCACACGAGCGGACACAGCTATTTTTGCGAGCTATGTTTTACATAATAAACATATACATATAATACTGATGAATTAAGTTTATAATATATAAAATATAAATATTGTTAAACTGTTTGGCTTTTCAAAGAACTGCGGCCAATATTTTTTTGGTAAAAAAATAATCGGATGATCGGCAAGGTTGATTATATATTTATATAAACGCACAATATTGCGCGGTTGCACATTTTTATCGGACTTGTAAGTGCATACGATCTTTGTGTCAGTTAAACGATGCACATTTACTTTGGCGGATTTGTAAAAAATTACAAAATAATTTTGATTTTTTAAATATTTATTTATTTTAATACAAAATAATGTTATATATAATTTTTTTTAACCATTATATATATATAAATTATTATATATCATTTCATTGCAGCATTATCTCGAATACGAAGTTAGCTTTTGATGGCTTTCGCTCAAATCGTGCGGAACCGAACTGCAAATATAAATATATAAAAAATATTTGATTGTGTACACAATCAAAAGTGAGCTCCTGCAGACTTTATATATAATATAATAGCATACACCGCCGCAAAACGACTCAATTTCACATAAAATATTCATTATCCGATGCTCGATTATCGGGCCAATTTATTTCTGACCTTATTCGAAACAAATGAGAGGTACAATATTTGAAATTATCAGCACGAGAAATCGGACAATGTAATATTTTTTTCTGTTTCGTGGCGCCCCGGCCGCGCTCAGACCTTGTTCGAAGACGCGACATAAATCTTGTAAAAAGTCTCTCTTCTCTCGCATACTGTGTATGTATACATTTATTGTCTTTGTGTATTGTGTATCTACGCGCATTTGTGGTGGTGGCGACTATGGTGGTGCATTGTGTGTCTTGTGCGTCGCGTCGTGAGGACAATGTTTTACCTGTATACATAACTATCTTCTTGGGAAAATTGCTACTGCGGGAAATTATTTTCCGTTTAGTACTATAGCCGGGAGATCGTATATAATTATTAAGCGACATTTATTGAGACCAAATACATTTGGTCGAATCTGTCAAGTGCATCATCTCCATAAATCTTTATTTTGATAAAGATTAAATTAAAATAACATTAACCTTTAATTTATCCTTTATTTGTGTGTTTTATTTATAAATATTCACAAATCCGCACGGTAACAAATAAATTAATTCAACGATCTTCGCCAGGCCGCGCCTGTGCCAAGGCTCGATGGTGACTTTATGGGTTCGCTGTACGTTTATATAATGTGGGGCTTCTTTTTGTGAGCTGTCTCTGATATTTTTATATATTATACTCCGCCACCGCCGCGTGAACTCCGCGACGCGACTGCGACTGTGGCGAGTTTTCGTTAAATTATATGCACAGAATTTACAATATATATGTATATATTTGAATCCAAGACAAAATCGAGCTCGAGGATTCGTTTGTTTATTTTAATGTTCTGCCGGTCTTATAAGCGATAAGTCATGTTGAGTGGGACGATATGATTAAGAGGTATCACCATAGAAACAGTTGGACCTCTTGTGATCGCACTCTGCGATATACTATACTATATATACAATATATATATTTATAAATGTATAGTCCACAAAGTATGCATTTTATGTTAATTAATTTTATATGAAATTATCATTTTTTATAATAAACACATATTTATATTATCGTACAACAACCGGCACAAGTCAACCTAAAATAAATCAAAACGAACACTTTTACAAATGGTACTCCAGCTGTTTGGAGCTTTTCTCGATGCAATGTATCACACGCAGGAAAGGAAATAAGAAAAAAAAACATTGCGCTCTCCAAATAATCCCTGATGTGCTCCATTCACAGACAATTCGCATATGTAATATGATATATATGTATATATATATATGTAAATAATGGAATCGTCGTATTTGAATGCCACACATATATGCCGCAGCCTATATTATATATTATAATATACACAACGCGGCTAGCGAACGCTCCCGCAAGCCGAAATTTGAACAATGAACAACTGGGCGTCCTGATGGACAAATTTATAATTGCACAAGCATATATATATTTATATATACACAATATAAGCGCGGATCCCTCTCGGTATATGCTGGCTGCCCGACAACATGAATAAGCTCCAGGAAGACATTGCACATTAAACGTTTTAGTACTCGGCGCGACAATTATTGCCCGATGTAAACAAACAACAATATTCATCCTCCCGATGGGATTACAAAACCAGCATATATATAGCGTTATGCTCAGCAATATTCATGCGCGGTTATTTATGCATTTGGATCGCGTCGATAATGCAGTGAA
The DNA here is from genome assembly GCA_027564075.1 of Bolitophila hybrida. Lineage (NCBI taxonomy): Eukaryota > Metazoa > Arthropoda > Insecta > Diptera > Mycetophilidae > Bolitophila > Bolitophila hybrida. Next base: position 19,645 of record JANSTU010005108.1, read on the forward strand.
ATTGAATGTAGTTATACTATCTACATATTATGTGAAATGGGGCTTCGTGTTCGTATATATGGAGAACTCATTCTATTGACTGTTGCAAATTAGTAATAATTAATAATTATAACTTTTATTTTCATAATATATATGGTTCTCAAAATGCACTTGTAGATATTTCAATCCAATAACTCGATACACTCGTCTCATCTCAGAAAGTCAAAATTGAGTTAGGTGCGGAGAAATTGAATCCTCCAATCCTCCAATCGCTCAAGGCTACTTATTTCGGGATCTCCCTCTCGTTAAGATAGCAGAATATATCAAGAGTCTATTTCCCCATCCAAAGTCATTGTCATCATCATCTCCTCTGCAAAGGATTCTGAATATTTTCAGGTTTTAATAGATATAATTCTGTCATTAGCATTCTTCCTATGTACCATGTTGAATCCGTAAAAATACCTAAATTTGCAATTTAGCTTATAAGCTTGCGTTAGGTCAGTGTTCGTGCGTTGTGAATTATGTGTACGTATATGTTTGTATGTTAATTTGGAGGTTTGACATTATATACACTGTCTGTTTATGTATATTTTTGAGGTGTTAACACAACCAATTAGTAACCTATAAGTTAAACACATAAATTCATCATCATAAAAGCAATTCACAAACATAAATAGTCTCATTATTTCCTTACAATCTATTTTGATCCCAATTAAAGCTGCAATTGTACATTTATCATTTATTACGATTGCTCAGATATAATATCTTATGAATATATTTCAAATTTTTACATATTTAAACCTGTGCCTATATACATAGGTATATAATATGTACTTATATCATCGCTAATTAATCATAAACTTGTTGGACTGCAATACTATAATTTAAATTTTGCAAAACGATACGAACAAAGTGTGCGCACGGACGCACGCGTAAATTGCCGGCATAACGAGAGAGAAACCCAAATAAATGCAGGCATGAGGGTTTTTTACTTGTTTATTTTGCCGCAATTCTTATTTCGAGACAATCTAATTGCGTTAATATCTTCGTCACCTGCGCGCGCACCAATTCCGAGTGTGTTATTATTATTATTGTACCTGTATTACATGTATCCGCATACGTGCATGTGTTGTATTCAGCGGTGGTGTGCAGTTTGAGTGGTCGTGCGAGCCTTCGAGCCCTTTGCGCACATGTATGCGTGCGCGGTGTGAATGATGAATTGAAGGGCTGTCTCGTTATGATGTTTCTGCGAGCACGCGTTCGTGAGCCATGCCATGTCAATTTTCTGAGACGAACGTCTTTCGCACATGCGCAGTTGATTCCTCCTTTCGATTTTATATATAATATTTATACACTATACACATGCGCAGCGAGCACCGTTCTAGGCATAAAAGTGAAAAAGATTATGCGATATTAATTTCATTGCGTTTTATCGACAGGTGCTTTATCAAAACATATGTATTATAATATACTGCATAATATAGTCTTTTGATCCCGCATTTTGGATCGGGTTGCAGGCGTCGATGGATCGCACGAATCGCTAGCGGGAAAGCATTTAACATATAGTCCTTGTCTGACGAGCCGAGGCCAGAACGATGCCGATGTGCACGCGCTGCAGATGCAAATTCGCACCTAATTTTAAGTGGGTGTCTTGCATTCTGTGGCTATATCTTGCCGCTTAAGACTAATACAAATATTTTTACAAAATATATTTAAAAAAATAAATAAATAAAATCTTTTTTCTTTTTTTGTTTCATATGCTCGCGCTAACATAAATCTTCCTCACCATGGCACCGAAAATCGACAACTATTCACCAATGTCACACAAAATTCGACGCGCGTGCTCACACACACTCACGCAAAACAGTATGTAAGTATTTTTCGCGAATGTGGAGACTTTTTATTTATGTCGCCTGTTTTGTTACATTATAATATAGGTATAGTATTCATGCGGTAAATATATATACGCAGATATTTAAGAGATTCTTTTTGTGAGCATTTATGTGCATAAGCAATAAAATATCCTCGCGTTCCCATCGAATTCGATTTATATCTTCTTCGATTTCCTCGCGTCGACTTACGGCTGCTGCGCGCGCAGACAATATGCATACAAATCCTAATATATATATACATATATATAAATATATATAGACTATATGCATTTGTGCAAGGAGGGAATGTTTCTAACGCGGGCGCGCGCGTACAGCTTTTGCAATCGGAGGCCTGATAATAAATTGCTTGTAGATACAAACCTTGATAACGGTCTAAAAGGTAAATACAATCTCACCAGTATTATGTAGCGGATTTGTGTATATATATGTGTGTGTGTTTCTGTTTCTTTTTTGTTGTTGTTGCTTTTGTGCTGGCCTTTAATCGACACATACATACACACATAATTTACAAATACTTGAGAGTATTCGCCTTCATTTGCGCACATTTTGCATAAATTATTTTCTTGATTTTTCTTTAACACATTAATTGAATTAAGGGTGTTGGGGATAAATATATATTTACCATAAAGAATTTTATTGACAGATAGCACCGATCACACGAATATAAGAGAATATATAAGATAAGTTTTTGGAGCTCCACATGGAAAAATATATATTTGTAAAAAAAATTAAATAAGTTTCTAGGAAAGTGAATATTTTACAAAATTAAATATTATAATAATTAATATAAATAAATTATTAATAATTTATTTCACATAAAAAAATAATAAGAAGCAACTTGCCAATGCCCATTATCATTAATAACAATAGGCGCCAAAATTTAAAAAATATAATATATAATATATATATAATATATAATTAGTTTATCATTTTTACATGAAAAAAAGTTAATCATTTTGTACGTGAAGATGGCACTTTTACGAAAAAATCGAGCTGTGGTCTATGGAAAAATAACGAAATTATGGAAGATATCAAAGTTTGCCTGTTTACTATTCTTCTTGATTTTTACCAACTAATCCTTCTATTCAAATAAATAGCAATTCAGAATTACATTTTATGGTATTTTCATCTCATTGTATTCTCGATTCGCATGTTTGGGGTCTCAATTGTGAAAGCGTCTTTACATAAATGCAAGTAGAAGAAAAGGAAATCTGGGCTTAAAATTAATTTCGCCTTGTGTATACCCTTAAACTTTTGAAATTACAATTTTGTATACCGAAAGACCGGATTGTTCTGGTTGTGAAGTTCTCGATTTCCTGGTCCACTTCGGCTTGGGTTTACGTGTGAATATTTAAGTCCATCTACCTTCTCCTGTTAGCTTTTTGTAAGCAAGCTATACGGTGAAGACTACGAGTAGGTAGTCAGAAGACAGCTCATTCAGAACTTCCAGCTCAGATGTTCTCATAGAGCTGTTAGTTATGACGATATCGAGAATTGTATGTTCTATGTGGGATAGAACGTAGGTGGTGATGGATAGAGCAAAACTGTAGGAGATTAATTCAACAGATGGTATAGATTGCAACACCAGACGCAGAACACAGATCAAAGACCGTTGACGTGCATTTAAATCGCCGCAGATGAAACATTGTTTCTGCAGAGTCTTACCAGGTCGTTGCGGAATGAATGACCAGTTCTGCCTTCTTAGATTTCACAGCGATTGATATGTTTTCAATGGAAGATGTCTTTTTGTATTTCTCATCTTAATGCGATGACGACACCATCTCCTTTATGCGAAGCGTTTCGATCACAATTGAAATACAATGATTTTATGCTGTTTAGCCAAGTTTCCTTCAGCAAAAGAAAAAAGATGTTTATTAAAGAAATGTGTACCTTATATTTTTTTGGATGAATGCTCTTAGCATTCCAGAAAACAATATTGAGAGCTCTATGATGTGCAGAGCTTGTTTGGTGGTGACCTTATGAAAGGTGGGAACGCATCAGGTGTCTCTGTAAATTAGAGTGTGATAGGCGAGAGAGAATAAGGAGAGGCGACTGCTCAAATCGAGGTTGCAACACTAACTGAACGCTCAACGGCTCAACCACTATTCGGCTCCTTTTTATACTCATAACTCGAGACCTTATTTTCATAAGATGTCTTAGGCAGATGGTGCAAAGTGTTGATATACATTAGAATTTTTTAATTTCTAATTTATTTATTATAAATGTTAACAGAAAAATATTTTTTTAGCCGTATTTCTTTTGAACGAAACTACTGAACGGATTGAAAATGTTTTTTAACAAAATTTGTAGATAATTTAATTACTTTTAAATCTAGTAACTCAATAACGTAGGACTAAAATCGTTTTTTTGTATTCATAGAATTTGTTTATATTGCCATTTTCGTGTTTAGCTGAAATTATCCATTCATCAGAAATATGAAAGAAAAAAATAAATAATCAAGATATCCGTTATTAAATTGGCTCAACTAGAAAGCATTAAATGCAAATGGAAATTAATGTTAGCTTTTATTCAGTAATTTTTTCATGCGTGCGCACATATAAAGAACACAAAAGCGAGACTGAGACATAGACAATATCAAATAATATGTACAATCGTCTCTTGTATTTCCATGTGTTTAATATACATAAAATGTGCGTGTATACATTTCTTTTATCGTGGTATTCATAATTGTGCGATGATAACATAACATAACATATTTTATGTTCTACAAATCCTGTTACAATACATAATGTTTGCATGTTGCATGTGTGTGCAGTTGCATGCTTTAATCGAATAAAAATCCTATTAAATTGTACACAGATACATGTATAGTATATATTTATAGATGTACACAAAATGTGACTCTTTGTATATATATATATATATATAAAGAGTATATAATTACATTCTGTTTAATTATTCGTATATTGATACTAACTACCATATAAATCATGTCGTCGTGCTTAGATGCCATTAGAGTTTGAGTTTGGTTATTGCGTTTGTTTCACAATACAGCAAATTATTATAATGGCATAAAATGTAGGACACTCTCTGCTGGATGCATGTGAATTACGTTAAATAATCAATGCACATTCAGTGCATTTTATGAGGTCACCTATGGCGATGATTGATTAATTGACACGTGTGGAGGTTTTTTCTGATGTACATTTTTAGATAGACAATTATATGCCTAATAGGAATATAATTTTATTAGGTTTCAATGCAAATATTTCTAACCAATGTATTTTATTTATGTATGAAAACAAAGTTCTGCTAATATTTGCTGTACAAATATATTTATTTTAGTTTTTGTGTATTTGTACAGATTATTCAGTTTTGTGTTATAATCTTAATTCGAAAGTCGTCCAGTCTGCCGATAAAATAACTGATGTACGTAATTGCATCCAAATGTGTGCAAGAGGTCAATTGAAATCGTATAGTCTTTATTTAGTATCGCATATCAAATTATCACATTTAGAAAAAAACCTCGCACACAAAAGTGCAAATTCAAAACAACAACAGAGATATTAAATTCATCGTCGATTCATATAAAAGCTGCAGCCGAATTCAAGTTCATCATCATCTGGTTTTAGTACTTTGAAGATCAATCATTTGAATTTTTTAATTTATTTTGTGATACAACCACAAATCGTGAATATGCAGCACGTAACGAGTAAGTATATGAAAATATTTTTTAAATAAATATTTTATTTTTATTTTTATATACACGAATTTCCAGACTTTGGTATTGCTACCGTGCAAATGATCGTCACCGAAAAAAAGGAACAGAACAATCTAAATGCTGTGCGCCTCATCAAGGCTGCTGTTCAAAAGTACAGTCCCAGAATGGTTGTTTTGCCAGCATGGTTTAATATGCCGTACGGCCACTACCAGCTTTTCGATCACAATGCCGAAACATTTCCCGATGGTAAAACCTTCATGCTTTTTGCCAACCTGGCCAAGGAGTTAAATATTTACCTGGTTGCCGGTTCCATGATCGAACGTGATCAGAAAAACAAGCATCACTACTACAATACCACTTTGGTATTTGGTCCAACTGGCAATCTGATTGCAAAGTACCGTCAAATGCATTTCGCTAACATGAATGTCACCAAAGAGTTTTTCCTTGACGAACACAAGACCGTCAAGGGCTTTAAGCTGCAGGAGGGAAAGTTCTTTAGAGCTGGACATACAATGACAATTTTTGAGATTGAAGGTGTGAAATTTGGTCTAGGCCTCGGCTACGATCTGTACTTCCCAGAGATTGCTAATCTGTACAAGAAAAACAAAGTCGATATGCTCATCTACCCGTTTGCGTTTCCAACCTACTTGGGCAAATCACACTTTGAGCTTTTTGCTCGTGCACGTGCCGCTGACAATCAGTTCTATGTAGTCGGTGCTGCTCCAGCAAAGTACGAAAAAGCTGAGTTTGAGTCATATGGTCACTCGCTGTTTGCTGACCCATGGGGTCGTATTTTGGCCAAGGCTGGTGAACGTGAGGAGATCTTGTACTATGATTTTGGTATGCCATTGAAAATTTCATATCATTATAATTTATTAATTGTTGTACACATGTAGATTTCTCTTTCTTGCATCGCTTCTACTCCCAGATTCCGACTTTCGAGCACAAACGTCCAAAAATCTACGATATCGTCTATAAGCACTAAGTGGCTCTTATTTAATAAAATAATATTATAATTATTATAACAGATTAATTTTTCTTTTTAAAAAGAGTTTTTTTCCTAAACAAATTAGTAAAAAAACCTAATATTTTTAATTAAAGGAGAAGCAGACCGCAACACATAATATAGCAAAAAGATTTGAAATTAGACTATCGATTATTTATTGATGTGTTTCTATAGAATACTAAATATGGCCTAAGTCTTAAGCTATCTAGAAATATTTTCTGTATTTTCACATTAGATTTTAAAGGACCTCGACAGAAATACAAACTGAATGCATTGTATGTGTATAAATTCACAAAGTGACAGTCTATAAAGTTTACATTTTTACAACGATTCGATAAGCGAAAAACTTACAAAAAGATTTGTTTTTAACGCCTCTCTTTTATTGTCAAGATTTATGTCCATTTGTATATAGGAGCATATTGAATATATAATGTTATGGGTTTTATGTATGTATAATATGGATTTTACCAAACGCTTTGCATACATTCGCAGACAATGCACTCACGAGCTCAGATTGAAATAAATAAATTTTAATCTCATTATCATGTTCAACAGACAGATTAAGTTCTATGGTGTGCCGGAATTTTCCGCAAAATTGGACGTTCATTTTGCTGGTTGTCTTTTTTTTGCTGGTGTTTTTGTTGTTTTTGTTGTTATTGTGTCGCGCCGAACAATAGACACAGAATTTGTATGCTGACATCAATATATTTGTTGCTATTGGTTTTTATGGCTTAAAATTCTTATGTATTTATATATATATAATGTGTATTATATAGAATATATATACATATAAAGATTGAATACTGATTGTGCGCACGTTGCTGTGGTTTCCCGAGCAAATAATGTGCAGTCTATTGGCAGGCGCATATATGCCAAATAAGTGTATCTCCTTCTGTATATGCATGTGTGTGTGTGTGTGCCGCATTGTGTGAGAGAAATTTGTAGCTTGGCCATGTTTTGCACATTGTATGTTATATAAAGCAATCTGTATTGTTTGTATACAATATACTTATAATATTAATCCTTGATTTAAACGTCTTAATAGAAAACGGAGAAATAAGTGAGATGTGTGCTTTCTAAATGGAATCGCCGCTATAACAGTAATAAATTACATATAGAAGCTTACAGTTTGCGGTTGAGAATATTACGATTTTGTTTGAATACTCTGCATTTCCTGTAGAAAAATAAAATTAAATTAAGTGCACATTTACAGAGATTGACAATATTTCGATTTATATTTTAAATTGATTTATTTGTTTGGATTATTTATTGTATTTGACATTAATCTTTTGTCAAATTTCGTTGACTTTTTGTCTAACTTGATGGGATTTTGAAAAAAGGCTGAGGTATAATGACTTATTTGCGCAGAATTGTTAGTTAATTTAGATAGAGTTGACGGTTGTCAATACTAAAAAATATAGAAGTTAGCATCATCACAATGGCAATAATTTTTCAAAGCAAATATTTTATAAATTGTAAAAAATACTAAATTTATATATAAAATAAATACATATAATACATACACAGCTATTAATTTCGGCTGCCCAGACAATCCACAAAAGCAAACTTTTATTATATAAATTCTATATAGTATATTCATCAAATACAACCTATTGTTAGAGTCGCAAAACAGTAGCGCAAAGTGCACACAATAAATGCATTTAAAAAAACATGATTTTTTATCATGCACATGCAGCTCAGTGCATTTGTACATAAATATATTAAACACAGCACACTCATTTTTATTCAGCCAGAGCTCGCACCCTGTCCTTCTTTGTATATGTGTATGTATGTGCACAAGCAAACAATTTAATTATTCCTATTGTTCATAAAATTGTACTTTTAATAATGTTTACATGTTTACACATTTTCATGTATTAATTTTAATGAGTAGTTATGCATAGTTACAAACAAGAGTGAGTGCACTTTATTTATACTATATATATATATTTGTGTGTGTGCGCACCTGATGTCGGCACATCATATATATATAGTAAAACTATACTATTATATACATCTATCTAATACATTGTACATAATGCATCAAGCTTAATTTGTATACAATTATATTTTGCCCATTTTTACATGACTATTGAATCAATACAAATTTAAATACTAATACATAACTAGTAAAATGTCCAAAGGTGATATATTTTATTCAATGGGAATTACTTTTTTAACAAAATATATGCTGTTCGTAAATATTAAAAAAATATATAAAATTCGTTATAAACATAATTCCTCGAACTACACCGAAGTATTATACCAAGATCTTATCAAGGACACGCATATTCCTTTAATATTGATCACTTAAAATAATTTCCGTACAATATTTTTGTATATACCAACAAAACAATTCTATATATCAAACATACTGACTGAAGTATTTTTATTTATATATGAAAGCTACACACACAGAAAATCACACCATTTAATTATTCATAAACTAGTATTTATGTCTAAAACACATTCTACGATAAATGTTCGTCGATGCTCGCACGTTCTTTTTTACACACTAAACACCCTTAATTTATACGATGCCGATTATAGAACAATAAATACACCCAGATACTTAAATGTATAACTAAATCCACTGGAGATGCTATCTACTATGTGGGGGTGCAGAAGGTGGTGTCATGTGTTGATAGTCCCACACGTGCACGGAATCACCAGCTATTAAATCTCAGATATGTTGTAATTGTTTGTTTCTTCGTTTCAACAGTATTATATTTATACGATATATATTTAGGCCGTGGTATTTTATGGATTTCCTATGTTTTTGAAATTTGTACTGTTTTATACGTCTGCCCAGTCAAAACATATTTTAATACATATCATATAATTGAATGATTTATAATTTTAGACATATAATCTATACCATCTGTTACAGCTGACCATATAAAAGCAACAAATTAAGCCATTTACAAGCAAAAATTGATAAGAATCCAATCTTCGGGCCCCAAAATAATAAATATTAAACCTTATTGCAAAAGAACTGCAATTTATATATATTTATCGGGTGCACTTATACTTTTATGCCCGCCGGAACGCAAATGCACAGCGCGAAAGTACTATTTTCAACACCTTGTGTCCTGTATATTACCTATATTATATATGCTTCGTGTACTTGATAAACAAAATATACAACAATAAACCCTCGCGCATTTGCACATACTTTACACACGGAAATGATTACACCCTGAGTGTATAGAATCGCGTATATACAGAACGTATTAAGTAGTAAATTACCTTGTTTTACATAGGTTTTCTTTGACGATAGGTTTATACGGACTATACACGTGTTGTTTTTTGTAAGTAATCGAATTTAACATATACTTTGTCATTAATAATTGGTAATTATATCATGTAATATAATTATTATAAATTTAAATTACTCCTAAAAATTTGCACTTAAACATTTATGTTAGACACATAATATTTTGCATTATTAGATGACACGTCAAACAAGAAATAAAACAGTACCCTCTAAAATTAAATTCCTCAGTCCGCAAATCGAGTTTATTAATACAAGTTTATGTCATCCACACAAAAGAGCACTTCTCATAGTTGTCATTACGTGTCTGTTTGCGAAATATTCAACTAATTGCATATATGCACTGGTAATGCATTTTGATCTTGTTTCGGAGATGATTCATGATATCACTCTTGGGCCAATCGTTTTTGTTTTGTTTTGGTGCGTTTGCGTCTTTTGGCGACAGACGCACGCGTGCGCGTTTCACCAATACATTTACAAAGACGAGACGACAATGCGAAGACAATAAATAAATCAATTCGCGCAATTGATCTTGTCGTTTGTCGTTCCGAAACTCGTGACCCGTGATCAATTCATTTTCTTCGTGATCGGCAGCATTAGATTGGGACTCCGTCACAAATTTGTACCGATAATTTCTGTGTGATCGTCTTCGCTCTGTGTGTATTTGTATGTGTGTATAGTGTATATATAAGAAATTCCTTTAAGGTATTAAATGTCGATGCGCGCGATCGCGAAGGCAGCTGCGCGTGTGGCGTGCGCTTTTTATATACATATATAACTGAACGAAAGCGTCTAAGTAGAGCGATCTCATCGGAGGCGATCGTTAGTCGGTGGCTGTGCTCTGTACTGCGCTGTTGTTGTACACAACGACTTTCGATCGGCTAAACCGATAAGGATCTTGCTTGGCGACAGTTGACTGTCCGGGCATGGAAGTAATGAAGTAGTCCGTATTATATGTTAATACCGATCGCAACCTGAGAACAATCGTCAAGGTTAAAAGTTATGTGTGCGTCAGAAGCGCATTCACGTCAAACAATTATCATGATTATTAAAGTTTATTGTTTTAGTATAAATACTAAAAAACACACTGTATCTCGATAGTTTTTTGATGCATGTCACGATCAGTCTGCGCGGCGACATTATTTGACTACAGCTCGCACACACACACATTTACCACTCGATCAACAGCGAATGTCTAATGATCATCGAATGATTAGCAGTAGCACGCGTCGCTTCTTTTTGAATTCACGAAAATCAACGCGACATAAAACTCGTGCCGCTCACCGATCACGTTCCACGCGTGATCGTTTAGTTTTTGTTTAATACAATAAACCCTAAATGCGCACGTGATCATTATAATTAATAAATTAAAATTTTGACTTTTTTCGGGTTTTTCTATATAGTTGGTGTGTGATCAAAATAAAATATTCACATTTTTTTCATTGCTTTTGCAGGGTGCCCTTCATTTTGCCGCCAAGCACGGAAACGAGGATGTCGTCAAGCTGATTGCCGGAACTCATCGGGGAGACGTCAACGCCAGAACGGTTCGTTTGTAGAATATTTTCTCTATGCCGCCTCGCCACGGTTAAATGAAAGCTATTATATATTAATTTTATAATTTATTTATTTTCTTTTCATGTTCACTCGGTTGTTGTTTGATTGTGCTGATTTTTGAAAACTCTTCAGAATGGTGTAAGTATAAATGTTCATTTATTGATATTTTGATTTACAACAACATGACATACTATATATATATTAGATACGATATTCAATATACGATACAAAAGACGGTAATCCTATTATCGATCGTTCGATAAACTAAAACTTCACTTAGAATCATGTAAAATATGCATTTTATATATAGTACTTATAATTTGCATATCGTAGACAATATATAACAAAATATTCCTTGTTCAAGAAATCGAGATATGCGGAACACTGTTGTACAAGCACTTTTATTAAAAAAATATTGAAAAATAGAAAGACACATGTACGAACATGGAAACTAACAGATTTCGCACAAAATGTGTTGTGTATAATATAATAATATTCTTTAATTTATAGCGTTTATATAGAATACAATCTGAATGTGCATTTTAAAGGGGGAACATTTCGTGTTTATATATAAATAAAAAAGATTATAGATATTTTTTTATATGATTCGGAAAATTATAGATTATTTGATTTTATATTATCACTAATTCGGTCGTAATTTTTCACAATTTTATATGATAAATAAAAACGCATATTTTCTATAGTTATACACACAATGCACACTGCACACTATATAATAGTGCCATTAAACCGACAACGTAAACTAATTTATTGTACAATTATGAATAGCTCATAATGTACTTCTACTAAATTCTCTATTATAATAAATTTATAGTCTAATATACATATAGATATACGAATTATACAACATAATACATTGAGGTAGAGTATTCATAATATATAATTATATGAATATATATATATATATATATCTATCTACGTGTCTGCGTCTATACCTGTATCTATTCCGCACCATATATTTTAATTGCATTTTAAAATCGCGCTGCCGCGCACAAAGAGTGTTTACTGTCTGTTTACATGCAATTTTAAAATGCATATATTTTTTGTATATATATACCTAACTCTCTTGTATGCACCTTTTTT
>JANSTU010005109.1:0-15489 GCA_027564075.1 Bolitophila hybrida
TAAGGTGCCGCATGGGCCGTGGATCATATTAGTGGTTACGATATCAAATAATTGGGGATCGATATCTGGATCCGGTAACTCTGCGGATATTATTTGATCGATTTCTTCTGGTAATATTGTCTCAACAAAAAAAAATAATTAGCTCTAAATATATGGTTTAAATATTTTGGTCATGGCAGCTCTTGGTAACTTTATCATTTGGAAAAAAACTTCATTGGTCCTGTGAAATTTTCGCAAGGAAAAATAGTATTGATAATCACAACGATAAGCTTTATTGACCACTAATTGTGGCTACATCAAAATGGTATGAATTTTAGGTTAGTAGCAAAGAAGTACCAGTTTTCGTAAATATGAGTACGAGGAATTTGAAACTGATAAATTGCGTCTTGAGGATGAAGCCTAAGTACAGTACTCTAGATAGTTTATTTATTTATCAGAAATTACAAAGTCAACATCCTGTGTAAATGGTGCATGTGTAATTTTCTGTGGACTTATTCGCAGTTAAATATTTGTTTTACTCACCCGCGTCAAATGGATTTCATCAAACCAATTTTCATTTTCAACCACGCACAAAGTACCAAGGCAGTAGCCAATCTGCGACCTAATAAGCTCTCGACTTTTTTTCTATTGTTTTTGTATAAATTAAATTTGTTTATCTCAATTTTCTCGACATTAATTCTTCCTATATGAATACTTCTAAAAATTATACAGTACAACAAATAAACATATATATTTAATAATATGTATTTTAAAAAGCTATAGAATATTGAAATTGCTTTGGGCCTTCGGGATTATGTAGGCATTTTCGTTCATATATTGATTGCTTACATCATATAATAAATAATAAGAGTGTTGTAGTCAAGTTGGTGATTGAGTATGTGTGAGCTTAAGAGCTTTTTGTGTATATAATAAATAATTTCTATATATTATATATTTATATGTATAATGTATAAATGCCCAGATATATAAGTATATAAAATCTACGTTTTTTTCGGGTCTTGAGTATCTGACAACAAAGGCTTCCGTTCAAAAGCGAACGAGCGAATTTAATTTAGCATTTCATATGATAATAGAAGAATAAGGTTTAGCAAGACGATTCCGAATCCTCGAGAGGTTGTTGAGCTGCCTGCTGGCAGAATTTTATTTAAATGTTATTGTACGTTATACATAAGACATGTTGATATGTACGATAGCACCCAGACGACCTATATCTATATATATATAATTACATATATACGCCAAAGCTATATTACATCCCCGGAAGGTCTCATATTTTTTTGGGGTAAATATATGTGAATATCCAGTAAAAAATGCGCATTTGGTGCGAATATAATATGGTGGTATTGAATAAATTATTTATTTATGTTTTGTGGTTGTAATATTTGCTCTTGCACGAAACGGAAAGGTGTAAATTGGTGATGTTTTTAGAATATATAATGTGGCATTTACATCTAAATGTGATGTGAACAATTTAAAAGGAAAAAAGCGGGAATTTAAATGTGTGTTTTTTTGAATTATAGCTAATCTTCTATTGTTTGGGTTGACAGATTCTGTAGAGAAGAAATGGAGGAATAACCATATACCAATATGGGCTGCCAAGTTTATGTGGGGAATAGATCGTATGTATTAAAATATAGATAACATACTATCGCAAGAAATGCTGTTTTTCTTTATTTTTAATTTCTTTGTCTGTATTTTTCAATGGCCGTTCAGAACGCTTAACTAATACAAAAAATAACGGAAATTACTTTTTTAACAGAAACTTAGTAAATTACTATTGGTCTAAGTTGGGTCACAAGATTCGAATAAAACAAACACCGGCCGCCACCAACTTCTCGGGAAGAAATGGGAAAAAAAATAATTGGGGGTTATCAAATTTTAACAAAGTTTTGAAAAAACGTAGAGGATTAACAATTTTTGTTTTGGGACTTTTCTGCTAATTGCTCCATTTGGGAGATAAAAGTTTAGCAAATATTTCCAAAAAGAAACATAGTCTTTAGGTCTTAATTTTTTTAAGAAGGTCTATTGCAAATTTTTTAATTTGACGATCTCTCACTCCCAATGGAGTCATTGGTAATTAGCCAATTCGAAAAAAAATCCCTTTGGAAATCGTCTCCAACCCCATATACATTGACAAATGACAAATTTACATTTACTACTATACTACTGAAATACACATAGTTTATAATGTCTGAAGTAAAAGGCTAAAATTGATGAGCAAATTGAGCTTGCCAATAAAATGAATACGCTTTATATTAATTTTAACAAAGATAGTTCCTCTTGGAAAACGATGGACTATTTACTATCGAAACAAAATTTACTTAACAAGGATTTCAATGGAAATCATTCTATAATACTAAGGCAAACGACTGCTGAGCAGCGAGCTACCATTAAATATTTTATGGACAAAACAGTGCCAATTGGCATGAAAAATGTTTAGAGCGAATTTATGATATAGAGAATCCACCAACTCTAGCTGCTTCACTTTCAGCACCTCTTCCAATCGTAAACATTCATATTGAAGCTACTGAGCTTCGCTTAGCGCCTATTGAGATAGACAAATTTAACGGTAGTTACCACAAATGGACTAATTTCCGGAGTCTTTCATTGATTCATGAGAGAAATAAGTACTCAACAATTCAAAAATTTCATTATTTGAAATCATTTCTTGTCGATTCAGCAAGATGCATTCGAAAATTATTAGATATTTCATCAGATACATTACAATGTTTATCCACATACAGAATCTTGGGATCCAAATGTATTATTTCTTCTGGTTCAGAAGCTAGATCCTGAAACCCACAATATATGGGAAACATCGTTAGAGAATCGAAAAGCTCACAGTATTTTGTTGATTTTCTTGAATCCAGATTCCACACTTTAGAAAATTTGAATTAAAAAAATACTAAGCCAAGATTTGAGCACAATCATCCGAATCCTTCATATTCTGGAAGTTCTTATAGGAACAAGCACCGCCCAAATAAAAGTTTCTCCGGGAATCGGTACAATTATTTTCATGCAAATAAAATAAGATGCAATAACGATCATGGGATTGTTTATTGTCCAAATTGTGCCAGTCAAAGAACGCATTAGACTCACTCGGTATCACAGTCACACATCTACGTTAACAGCACAAGCGTCTACGTGTTCTTTGCATGCCAACGATTCACCTGTTTTACTGGCAACAAACACAAGTTACGCTTGAATTAATAACTGGAAGATATGTCTTCTAGACTAGGGCACTCAAACTTCCTTTATATCAGAAGCTAGTATTGCCAAAATTAAAGGTCGCAGCCCAGTTAACAGTTGTCGGAGCTTCGTCTTAGTGTCGAAGTACAATTGAGATCAAAGTACAACCAAGCATTTAGAGTTAATGTAGAAGTATTTTTTTAAAGCTTTTATTATAATTATAACTTATTAAATCTAAGTACATAAAGCTAAATACTATACAAAAATTGGTTTTGTTTGACAATGTGCGCAGACACTGGTTCGTGTACTCGGAACATTCATTTTAACAAAAAGGGAAAATAATGTGTATAAATGTGTTTTTTCAGGTCTGCGAACATGTAGTAGTCGCTGGGGGTCAAGTCTGGAGAATACGGTGGATGCGGAACCAATTCGAAGCTCAATTCGTACAATTTGGCCATTGTTGCGATTGATTTGTGACACGGTGCATTGTCTTGGTGAAAGAGATTTTTTTTCTTCTTCATGTGTGGCAGTTTTTTTGAAATTTCTCCTTAAAACGCACTAATATCGCTGTTGATTATTCTTCCTTTCTCAAGATAGTCGATGAACAAAATTCCGTGCGCATCCCAAAATACAGACTTTTTTTTTACAAGACAACTTTTGCGATTTTGGCCGCTTTGGACGTGGTTATAGGAACTAAAGAATACCTGACCTACCGTATTGTCAGACTTCGGAGGCTTCGTTTGACCGAAGCCAGCACAGGTTTCGGGAAGCGTTGTTTAAAACACTAGCGTAGTAGTTAGGTATGTAGGCCCGCTACACTTGTCAGTCGGTGTTCGTACTATGTGGTATATGATATACCACGTTCAAACACTATTAGCCTTTCCATGTACGAGGGGCACATGTTAAACCATATGGGTCCACTATACGATAAGATTGGTCTTTTGAGTGTCTTATAACAGATCATCTTAACATCCACGCTCATGTATTTACTGTAGAAGAGTCTTATAAGTGACATAATCGCTTTTCTGGCCTTTAACAGTTGAATGGTAACATGATCCGTAAAGTAGAGAAAGTGGTCTATATTGATACCTAAATATTTCACTGTGGTTTTATTATCAATGAGCATCCAATGCTCCTTGACATTTCTGTTTTATAACCTCAGGCGGGTTCTGTCTCACATTTTGAAGGGTTGATGCGCATCTTCCACTTAAACAGATAGGAAGATAACTCGTCGAATGTGGTTTGCACATGCTGTTGAATTAAATTAATTTCTTTGCCATGTGCGTTTATAATTATGTCATCAGCGTATGCGATGTGTTGACATGCGTCGTTTCTTAATGAATTTAAATCTATAATATCACATGAATATATTAAAAAGCCATGGCGCGTTTACTGAACCTTGTTGAAGGCCATCGTGTACATTAAATATATTTGTTGACGTGCAGTCATTATTAGCAACAGCGAAACATCTTCCGGATACCATATCACTGATCATTCCGATAACATTTAGTGGACATTTTAATTTAATGATCCGCCAGACCGTATCGAATGCTTTCTCTAGACCAATTAGACATGCACCGATGCACTATATCGCGGGCGAAAATGCAGCATAGTCGGCGAGCGATTTTGCCCTGCTTGCCCTACCTCCCTTTTAGGGGGCCTCCCTGACCATGAAAAACAAAAGTAGGTGGCGGTCGTGACCTCTCTTAAGGGGAGAAGGGGTCAAAGTTTGACCATTTTTATTGAAACACTCAATTTAGGGGGGATATAAAGGGGGTGGGTAAAAAAGAGGGGTATCAATCGATAGGTGTTTTAAATACCTTTCATTTAAAAAAATATAGTTATATTTGGTTACCCTTAAGGGAAATAGGGGCAAAAACGTAAAATCTTATGATAAATTATTAAAGGAAAAGAATTAACGCAAACAGCCATACAATTTTGGGGTATGTCAAAATTATACTTTGAGCGTAATAGCAGTTTATTTGAACATGTATTCTATGTCCGACAGCTTTTTGAATCACGCTTAAGGAAAACAACCCTTGGGAATGGCGGATAGAGGAACGGGCGAATAGTATTCTATGTACGACACCTTTTTTAGCGCGCCTAAGGAAAACAGTTTGAATTTGCAAAGTAGCTACATGCAAATAATCAAACTTTTTTATCAACGGCGAATTAACTGTTTGAATTTAAAACATAGAAACATACAAATATTTCAAATATTTTTCCGTTACCAAAATACAAATAAACAAAATACATGTGTATAATCTTTAATTTGTCATTGCAATTTAGTTTTTGTGAGAGTTGTACTTAAAAATATGTGTTCATTAAATATTTGTGAATTACACATGTTAAGTTTGGAGGACGATGGACTTAAATTTAATGAGTTTATTCAAGAAGTGGGTGTTATACCTCATTCAATTGAGTGTAGTTAAAAGTGTAGTGTAGTTAAAGTGATCGGGAAGCAGTGCGGCATTAAAAACCACAATACACGGACGGATTGGGCCTCCTTTTGTCGAAAGGTTTTGTTTGACATGAATATCGTCAACAAAAGTCCTATAGGTGGCCATGTAAAGACAGATTATAAAGTACTTTTAAGAACTCATGCATTATGCCTCTTGGGGATAGCATGTCAAAAAAACGCATCTATAAGCTTACCCCACTCGGGTGATGATGAAAAGGCTTAAATAAATAAATTTTAAGCCCCTCCCCTATACACAAAAATACGAACTATGTCCATTTTGCCCCTATCTTCCTTAAGGGTAGCCGGATTTGATTTATCTTTAGTGTATTTTAATTACCTATCGATTGATATCATAAAACACCCACCCTTCTATATACCCCCATTAAATTGATTTTTTGTAAAATGTTGGTCAAACTTTGACCCCTTGCTATCTTAAGGGGAGTCGTGACCGCCAACTATTTTTATGGTTTTTGGGGTAGCGATCCCCTTTAAGGGACATAGAGCTAATATGCAAAAATCGCCTTCCGGCTATACTGCATTTCAGCCATTTCGCGTTCAAGAACCAACAGCAGTCCTAAGTAAATTTGGTGACTGCATGAACAGTAGAATGGAACCTACGGAAACCAAACTGTGAGTCCTGAATCTGAATCTTCTGGTTGATAAGGATCTCGAGAACCTTACCGGCCGTTGGAAGCAAACTTATTGGACGATTGGAATCATACTTTTTCTAATATTTGCCTTTTTAGGGATCGGAATGACGTTGGCCTTTTTCCATTTATGTGGAAAGTAACATAGATTAAGCGCGTTGTTAAAGAGCACGCAGTACCTCCGCAATGCCGAATGCCGTCGTTCCCAGACGAGTTTTTATTGTTAAGTTTCCCTAGTATATAATAATATATTCATAATAGTTCTGTGTGACCTCAGTAGTTAGACAATCAGCTCGCTTTTCGTTGTTAAAAGACATGATTGGGTTATCTATGTTCCATCTCAAAGAGGTTAACAGTATTTTTGACAACATTTCTAGTATCTGAGTCACTCAGCCTCGAGTTTTGACGACGAATCCTCCGAAGTAGCAATCAACAACGTTTAGTTTGTCAAAACGGTCAGACACTATAACCTCTCGGTCGACTTATGCCCGCTAACTCCAGAAGACTATCATTTGATGAGACAATAAGGTCACACATTCCTTCTTTATCTTTATTCCTGAAAATGTTGTTAATGTCTGCATACATTGTTTTGGAGTTCTTATGCGTTTTTCCAATATATTTTTTTCCTGAACCTGTTTGAACTTTTTATAAATCGCTGTTTTATTAAGTTATTTGCATTATTTTTTTTCTTGAACTTGTGAACTATTGTTGCTATTATTATGTCTATATAATTCTAGGCGTTCTGTTAAGAGCCTGCTCTTAGCCTTTTTCAGCGCTTTAGTTGTACGGTTTTTGTAACGATCGAAAGGACTCCACGTTTTGAATTTACGAATAACGTCCCTCATAGAGTTTAAAATGGCATCTTCCATTCGGTCGATTTCCAAATCAATCTCTCCGGTCGACAAGTTGCGATTGTCTAACTGAACCATCGCACGACACTGCAAAATAAGATGCTATTGAAATCGTTTCCAGTTTGTGGCGTTATAGTTGAGAAAAGATTTCTCCTCTCCAACTGGCGGAAACATGTGTGCATTACGGCTGTGTAGAATCTAGAAGCATTAGTTCTACCCAAATTCACGAATGCATATGCCAACAAGAAAATGTAATATAAATTGGTCACACTTGAATGGTCTTGTGCTTGCAGACCCAGACTATCATCAGGCTGGTCGCATTGATATGCTTTTAGGTATACATTTTACATTTTAAGAAATCGATTGATAAAAGACACTCAAGGGGTTCAAGTAGCTCAACATACTGAATTGGAGTGGATATTATCATGAAATACCATGTGTTTTTAGTTTTACATATCGAAATATTATAATGGAATGCGCGTCCGTTTTTTATTTAAACTTTATTTTATCAGTCAAATTTTCAATGCATAAATACATAAATAATAAGATATTGAATTGAATCTATTTTAACAATAAGTTTAACTTTCTCTATATGACTTAGGACACACTGAAATAGGAAAAAGCATTAGTTATTTCCCAATTTAAAATTTGTCATAAATAGGTTAGTAAATAACAAATACATACGAGTATTTAGCAAGAATGTTATTAAAATAGTTATACACCTTATTTCTGTTTTAATTTAGCTATTTTAAAAGCTTCTCTAAACATTATTTTAAAAAATATAGCTAATTGGCTTCATTAAACTATAAGAAAATATTTTTTTTATATAATAAATAATAGCTGTGAACGATTATTCTTCAGGCCACTCTTCGAAAAGCACAGCTATGGATTTTTATAAAAAAAATGATGTTCTTTTATGGCTAATAAAAAATGTATTCAATAAAATATTTTTAAATTAGCTCAACGTACTATCGAAAATGTATTACTGAAGATTTAAAAAAAACTAAAATTCTTAAAACTTCTCGAGATATCGTGCCAACCTTATAGAAAAGTGTTTAGAACGACGTTTCAACATTTTTAAAATCATCAAGATAATAACTCTGACAGTAAACTGAAATCGAAAATAACTTTGGTAATATCTTCGAGTTGCAAACTTAGACCCAGAAACTACCTGCGCTCGAATGCATGACCTATATGCGGGAATAATAATTGCTATAACTTCGAGATTATGTGGATTTTTTACATATTTTTTTGTATATTATAGGATTATGCACATAGAGGAAAATACAATAATTAATAAGGTTTGTACCCAATTAATGAAAATAAAATTTACTTTAAGTATATGAAATTTAAGTTTTAAGAATTCCGTGCTGAATCTCAAGATTTATGGGTTTTATAGAATTATGGGTTTTGAGGAGTTACGTGTTAAATTGAGATTTGAGAGATAGGTTTTTAGTTACGTGTTTTATCAATATCAAATTGGTGAGTCTCAATGAATATAATATTTAATTTATTTTTATTTAATCTTACAGGGTGATTTATTTATATTTAAATAAAAATGATCAAGAGACATGGGTTTTAAGAATAGTGGGATTTGTGTATTCCGAATTTAAATTATTATTACAATTATCAAAAATAATGAATAAATACAAAACATAGCAACTTTCGAGGCCTTTCGTTAATTCCACAAGAGCCTTTCAGTTTATTTTTTTAATAAATTATATCCACAAATGCTACAACAAACAGTAACACACATCAAAAGCCGCACACACACACACATAATCCACATTAATGAGCATTTTGCCACCATTAAAAATCCCATTAAAATGCGGAAAAGCGTAAAATCTGCAGATTAATTCATGTCGTTCGTCGTACACTCAAAATCCGTAAAATCCAATTCCAACAACAACAGAACGGCCATTAATGCAAATTTGTCTACATAAAAATGTCAATTCGTCCATGACATACTCATTTTGCGGCCGTAAATCCTTTGCCTTGTTGCGTAATGTTTAGTTCTGTTTTTGCTCACCTCTTCCTGTTGATCTCGTTCGCTTATAATATAAGTAATATCCTTTACTCCTGTCTGGTATATGTAAATTCCTCTAGATATTAATATTGTACAAGTATTTATATAAATTTCCACTCAAACAAAACTCGCGTTTATTTCAAAATCACATTTTCCAAAAATTTGCATGTTCGCTCACTTAAAAGTCCTTCTTGTGCCTAGGAAAAGTCATTAGACTCACACAACTTTACGAAACTTAAGTGTATTTATATACCGTAAATCCTAACTGCCAAGACAATGTCGATTATGTTTTGTATATGAATACGTTACATAGTACACACATACATATATAAATAAATCACTAGCAATATATACATATATATATAAATATATATAATAATATATCCTTTTACGGGGTTAATCGAGCACGCGCGCGCACACAGCACGCTTTCAAACTACCACCGAGACCGCCCGATTCAGTGTCGACTATAAATTATAGACTCAGAGTGCACGTCGAGCCGCGGAGGTGTTGTTGTACCACACCGTACCCGCGACTTTCGATTGAATAATCATTTCAATCACACTAGCGCATACATACACGCTCTCAAAAACACACACATAGAGGCACAAAACACAGGTGTGTGTGCAGACCGAACGAACTTTCTGTAAATTACACTGGAGGGCACATACGATTTATTGATGCGTGGCTAGCACGAAACGGAATTGCAGCCGAAAACGGAAATCAGTTTCCCACAACAGTGTATTTATGTTGTTGTATAAATTCGATGTATAGTCCTAGAGAATCAGGACATACGATGACTTACGCGTCCGTTCCGATTGAAAGCGTCCACTAAACTGTTCGGTCTTGAGTTTTCCAATTTTCTAAGTACATTTTCCTCTATGGAGTGAACTCCTTACAAAGGACAATATGCGAGAGCAATTGGCGTGAATAGAGAATGCGAGAGAGTTAGAGTAAAAGCTTTAGCCCAGAGCTTTTTTGATGTGAGTGCACGAGTTGAGCCGAAAGGACTCACGTGTACAGCACGAATATCATGTTTCTCCGTGCAACTATGTAATTTCTCCGCCATGAGTATAGAATGTCAGGTGTGCTTTTAGGGGATAACGGATTACATTTTAATTGAGGTAAAGCTACAAAAATGTTGATCTCATTAAAAAAATGTAAAAGAGTTCTTAAAAAAAAACACACACAAAATGTGCAGATTTTACAAATAAAAATCCTAAAATAATTATATAATAATAATAATTATTATTATAACCAGAATTATTATACAACTAAACAAATCTAAAAATCCAAACTAAATATATTGAATATTGACCAGACCGCGGTCTAAAACGGTCTTTTTAATCGGACCAGTCCGAAACCGAACACGGTCTTTCAACTCAGCTCGGTCTTTCAGCAAAGCCCTTTTAAAATAAAATAAAATCACTGAAACGTCAAACGTCAAAGTAATCTCTAATTGTCTCAAGAATCCTAAAATATTTCTTGCATATTTCTTTAAAATAAAATAATTAAATATTGAATTAACTAAAATCAATTTAATAACTAAAAAAATTATAAAATTTTATACGAAGAAATTATATTGGAATTTTTTGAAATTCCATGTCAAAATATCTCGAAAATAGTATTTTTATAGTATTCTGAAGACGGTCTTCATAGAGAAAACGGTCTTTCTAATCGGGCCGGTCCTAAATCAAAAACGGTATTTTTAACCGGACCGGTCCGAAACCGAAAACGGTCTTTTTAACTGGACCGGATAAACGGTCTTTCAACTCAGCTCGGTCTTTCAGTAAAGCCCGTTTATAATACATTAAAATCACGGACAAACACTTCATAGTAATCTCTAAATTTCTCATTACTTTCATTCCGAAAGGCCGGTCTATTAACCGGATATTTCTTAAAACGGTTACCCGGTCCTCAGATTTTTCAATTTTGACGGCACTAAGATAATCAAATGACCATCTTGACCAAAATATGTGATACATCTGCTGTGTGATTTGCCATCTGGTTAACAGTGTGGATTTCACGGTTTCACTATTTTGATCTGGCATAGAATTCAAAGGTTCTCCGACAAGAAAGTGTTCTGGAGTAAGCACTTCAAAATCGGTTGGATCACTGCTCAATGGGTACATTGTTCGTGAGTTTAATCTTGACTCAACTTTCCCCAATAATTCACTTCAGATGCAATTAAACTGATTGTATCGCAGATTCCGCTAATCCATGAAAGTGTGGTGTTAGCGGTGGACTGAAATGCCAGATTGTGCCAATATTTGTGGACGGGCGGTGTATCTAAATCATTTGATACATCGATTTGAAGGTTGTTAAGCTCCAATTGAGATCGTCGTACCCAAAACATTTGTGCGGCTTCCGTTTCGGATTCTCTTAACCGGCCAACAGTTCGGTGTTCTCTAGACAGTTGACAGTTTTGTGATACAACCTTCGCCAATCGGATATTTTGGAGATTAGGGACCAAGTTTGGGTGACAGAATTCATGGCAATAGTCTTGACTTTAGCTTGCTCACTGGTATCTTTCAAGGTGTGTTCCTTTGGCCATGTTGTCAGGTTCTGTCGCAGCCATAGTGGTCCCTTCCACCAAAGAGAATGTTTGTGAAGTATCTCTGGTTCTACCACACGTGTCGCGCAATCGGCAGGATTATCTTCGGAAACAACAAGTTTCTATCAGAAATGATCTCTGTATCTCAGGGATCCTGTTTGCAACGAAGATATTCCATTGCGTAGGATGTCCTTTAATCCATGCAAGGACTATTGTTGAATCTGTCAAACATTTCATTATTACTGACTCAAATTGCATCGAACACAGGACACAGTATTCATTAACCGAGTGACCAACAGCGCTCCACATAGTTCCAATCTCGGCGAGGACCCGGTTTTGATGGGAGCTACCTTCGTTTTTGCACATAATTATGTGACTTGCAGGCATAAGCTGACATAGATGCATCCCAAAAGCCATGTAGTTCGACATGAGCAGTAGATGTCGTTCCGATCCGTCGACTGATACGTACATTTTGATGAATGTGGAGATGAGTTTGTAATTCCTCCTACCTTCGAGCTATTTTTACTGGAAGTAAGTCGTCCCAGGCGATCTTCTCTTTCCACAGATCATTTACATTTATAACACTTGGCGCCAGCCATCCAAGAGGGTCGAATAGGCGAGAGGCATCTGATAGAAACTGGCGTTTTGTGACTGGTTGTTCGTTTCGCTGCATTTCAAAAAACAAAAACAATCGCATGTTTCAGCCATCGCATTACAATTGCAGTTAAATCATTTTGCAGTCAAGGAACTTCAAAAGCTTGGTGACTGTGCATCGAGTTTTCGTGAAAAACAGTGTAAAATATTGTAAAAGAAAGAAGGTACAAAAAGTGACAGTGACAAGCAAAATATCATCTGAAACTTATTTAAAATACCTATATATTAAAACAGATGAATAAAATCGCAAAACCCTTAAGGGAGTTAGGGGCAAAAAGGTCGTGGTTTCAATAGCGCTGAATAGTTTTTGTGGTTTTGGTGAATACAAATGACCCCAAATGGAGGGGGAGTGATTTTTTTTTTGAATATCGAGTATAAGTTCTGCTGTAGATTCGTCAAATTTTACATTTGACAACTAAGTGAGTAAAAACGATGGATCTTACGGCAAATCATAGTGAGTCTCCAGACAACATCACATTTAAGAAAATTGCAAAATTTCAACCAAAAATTCTGGTTTGGTGTGCAATATCGTCAGCCGGTGTTTCCGAGTCGTTTATTGGAACTGTTGTTTGTCAAAAATGCACATCAATGAACATAATCAAAATGATAATAGCATATACTTGGATCGTGTCATTACGTCAGGAAAACAGTGGAATATTTCAACACAAAAAACATTAAATTTGTTACCAAAATTCCATAAAACCACCAAATGTTCCCCAAGCATGACCACTCGAAAACTTTTGGGCAAATTTTAGTCGGATGGTTAACGAGGATGGATGGGAGGCCAAAATCGGACACGTATTCAAACAAAATATTAAAGAAGTTGACGGCATTACACCGACCTTACACAGCAACATATAATAATGAATTATCTTTACCACGTACCACGTGTTAAAAGACAGAAACGTATTATCTTTTCCGCACGATTTCTTTGCAATACTTTTAGTAACTAATACTGTCTATTTCAAACTCTGACTATCAGTTATTTCAGACCGGACTCTATTAAATTTATGAAAATATTGTTTGTTGCGATTTTCCTTGAAAGAGACAAACCTCTGAATGTAACATAAATGCACCTACAAGCAACACGTCACTGTTTAAGTACACATATCAGATAATAAATGATGCATTACTCCTGTACACATTCAATTAAGCGATTACCTGACAAACAACCCCATAAGATAATCGTCAAAGCGGTATGTCATTCAAGTTACCCGTTTGTCAGAAATTCACTGGGTTCAAGTGTAATTAAATTATACTCATTTAATATGTTATTTAATTAAGATATAGGTGACATAATATTTAATTACAAAGTTTCAATTTCATTTTAAATACATCATCATCATCGCATATCAAAATATCTATAAAACAAACGAAATGGAATTTCATAACAAAATATTATAAATTATGCCTCCAGTTGGCCATATCTCTGAGCATCTAACCACAATTCCATCCAAATAATTTCCACCTTAATGAACTTCATGTGCTAATGCCTTTCGGGGATTGGCTAAGGATCCATAAACATTATATGAATGCCAAACGATTTCCGCACCCCTTCGTGCTGACATCTGCTGCGTCGAGTGGAAAAACAAAACAGAAAACATTTCTTAATCAAAAATACCAATGGCTTGTAATAGTATCTAGAATTACACGTATAATAATGGGTTTGCGAACACCGACCCATACCGCGGTGAGTGTCCGCATTGCCGTATACTGGCTTGGCGCTACCCCGTACCATTCTCCACACCCTCGGTCGGTATATTTGCCAATAATAACAAACAACAAACACAACACTATGTGATCGTACAATAAAATATATCGCAAAACGCGTATTGCCGACACACCTTTGCTCAGCCATTGCTGCCCTTCCCGACCCACTCGCGCCCTAAGGTTCCGATTATTTATATAGAAGAGTGCGGGGGGAAGCAATCGCCCGCGAATAATATACATCTGAATTTATTGCTGCTCTGCGCGGGATGCGTGCTCAAGGACACTTAAAGCTCATTTTCGATGTTTCGCTTGACTTTACCATTTTTAATGGAATACCATTTTGACATGTGAGATTTCTCGTGTGTGCGCCTTGAATTCAAAATATTATAAAAGTATATATTATTTTAGTTTACATAGCTGTAGGTTGTGCCTGCGGTTTGTATATACTATTTCAGCATTTCCCATTAATGTCGTAAGCCACCCTGGCCTAGTTGCAGATAACTGTATATGAGCCGTCTATATAGTTCGACTGAGTGTTTGCTTATCTGCAACGCAACATAAATAAAATGGTGGTGTTTTGTTGTGCGTTCTAACCAGTTTTTTATTGCTATTTTATGTAATGTCTCACGAGAAGCTCGCTCACTGGTAAAACAAGAACTGCTGTGAGTTGGGCATAATGAATGAAAACAAGCAACTTGGTTTCCAGACGCGACACAAAGGTGAGTCTCGCAGTATTATGCGTATTTACGTTCGCAATATACGAAATATTCGTAATTTATTATTCAGAGGACGACGGAATTTCATGTTGTTTTAATTCGATTTTTATGTACACTGGCTTGGAAATTATTATTGTGGCTGACTTTTATTGGCAGGGTTTAATGATTTGACGAGGGAGACCAGGTTAATGAATATTTGTGTCGTTTATATTATATATTGTATTATTTGGGTGGATATTTGTTGTGAATGTCTGGCGGACGGTCTCCGGTTGTTATTGTGTTCAAAAACTGATATTCTATAGAAAAATGATCAACAACGGATTTTCGATAGAAAAATGATCAACAACGGATTTTCTATAGAAAAATGATTAACAACGGATTTTCGATAGAAAAATGATCAACAACGGATTTTCGATAGAAAAATTATCAACAACGGATTTTCTATAGAAAAATGATCAACAAGGGATTTTCTATAGAAAAATGATCAATAACGGATTTTCTATAAAAAATGATCAAGAACGGATTTTCTATAGAAAAATAATCAACAACGGATTTTCTATAGAAAAATGATCAACAACGGAAGTTCTATAGAAAAATGATCAACAACTGATTTTCTATAGACAAATGATCAACAACGTATTTTCTATAGAAAAATGATCAACAACTGATTTTCTATAGAAAAA
>JANSTU010005120.1:0-17490 GCA_027564075.1 Bolitophila hybrida
ATTTGATAGACATAATCTTCAAAAAATAAATGCCAAAGAATGTTCTTTCAAATGATAATAAACATTCCCCATTAAATGTGAATTTTCTGTGTTTTTTTCTTTGAAAAAGTAGGGACCTCGAAATGGATCACGCTTTATAATATAATAATAATATTTAATATAGAATTAAAATCAAGTTAGTTTTTAGATTAAAGTAAGAAATTAGGAGGATATTTAAATATTGAAATAATATATAATATCATTTTAGTCCTAGATATCAATAAGGATTCCAATATTACAATCGGATCACAAACTAACTAACTAATGACAATGAATTCAACAAATTTTGAAATTGTGAGGTATTTGTAAAATTTGTAAATTTTATAAACATCAATCAGCAACCAAAGATTTTAAATAAAGAACAAACAAGTAAATATTTAGCATATAAAATAACAAATGTTACCATTAAAATCTGTACTAAATTGTACACCCATAAATACACCCGAACCCCCAAAATGCCACCCTGTCCTATACTGTCCGATTAAAGCGAGCATATGCTCTTCAGCGTATAACGTACATGCAAAAATGTGGTCTTTGCTTTGTTAAACACAAATTTGTGGACCCGTAAAAGCACACACGAGCACATGATTGATAAGGTGGTGGCGCAAAAAGAGATCGGACGCGCTCGCGCCTTTTGCGCAGAACATGTTTGTGCACTGAAAAATGTGCCCGTGCGCCAAAAAACTAGAATTATTGCTAAGCGAAAAGGTAACTCTTAATATGCACTTCGCTGCTGTTTTGAACGGTGGTAAGCGCTCGCGCGCGAATTAAAGTCAAATTTCTTGGCATACGTAATTTTTTCCGTTTGTCTTTATTTTATTTTTTCATATATAGTATACACACATACAAGCATATACATATACAAGGTGACACCAATTATCCGACATTAAAAGCCCAGCGAAATTTTCAATCATATTTTCGGTAGCCTGTTATTATCCAGAAATCTTGATCTCCTCTCACATCATTCGTCCTATCCGCACAGTGTTTTGCTAAATTCGTCTTCGCGTCGGTCACCCAACGATCATTCATCCACGCGCACGATGAATCACTTGCGATCGCCTCTAATAATCTCTTCGCGAAATTTCTTTGCTGTACGCGTGCGCATTTTGTCTTTGCACACTCGGTTCCTTCGCCGCATGACGCGACGTGTATGTTTAAAATTAATGCTTACGCAGTGTGCCTACATAAAACATATATGTATATATACAAATATATACATTGTGCATTTCGAGTACCTGTTGCTTAAGCACAGGTACCTTGGCTACTGCGTTGCGGTAAGCCTGCAGCCACAACAAGTTTGAGCGATTCGATCACAAAAACTAGATTGATTTAATTTTCGCGGTCCGCGCCAAACATACATATATACACACACATATTATATAGGCATTTTTCCGAAAGGGCAATAACTCGTGAAATTCGGTCGCTTTTATGAAAAATTCCATATATAAACAGTATATAATATATAATCGCAATACGTTATAAGCTAAATACGAAAGATGTGCTCTTGCGCGAGCTCGAATTCGCAGAAGATGAATGGTATTCGGTACGTGTGTGACAGATAGTGTTTTTTTGACGAATTTCGAATGTTCAAACAACTGGCGCACCGGTATAAGATCTTAGACTGGTCGCATCGGGATTACTGGTGTTCTAAATAAGTTATGTATGGAGTAGCTTTCTTTAGATAAAATTTATATTTTCTCGATATTTGTGTTGTTCAATTAATAAATCTAGTTAAAACTCATCAGTCATCTTTTTCTCGATCATCGTAGCAAGGATAGGTACAAAACTTTACGATTTCAATCGAATTATTAAAAATAAGACAAAATACAATAAATTAGATTCGGATTTAATAAAGTCACTTTTAACAGTCCTTTTTCTGAACAAAATCCGCACATCCAACCAACACAAATCGACTTAACTTGCGCATTATTAAGCATTACTGGAAAAAAACTCATAAATTCTGTAAGTTTAGCTGAATGCTCGAGCGTTTTACTTAATTTCAATAAATCATGTGTCACAAAAGTTTAAAGTGAGATTAGCCAAAGGTATATAATATATACAGTTTCTTATGTATATATTATTATTATTGTGCGTGAAATTGCGGTGCCCATTAATTATATTTGTGAGTTAAAGTTGAAAATAGTTCAGCGAGGACGCGAGGTTTGATACCTAGTATATGTATACTTGAAACTGAAATTTAATTCTGAAATGAGATTTGAAATTTGATTTGTCGGCTTGAAATTATTTATTTACTGTTTTATGGAAGAAAACATTGCTCATGTATGCTAGTGCAGTTTTCGAGTATTTAACTAATCTGTATAACTGAACGGTGAACATAAAATACAGGAATAGAGATGCGTAACATAACATACAAACACAAATTTCTGTATCGCCATAATTTATTTATTTATTTTAACCCACCACATTACACCAAGCATTATCATCTTCTCACCGGAACTGGATAAACTCTGTAGCTCGCGCTCAGATGAAAGTGCGTGTTCTTTATATATTATACATAAATATACAACATATACTTATATTTCATATAGAGACATCCCTGCGCAGACATACAGCTTATTATCATACATTCGGTTGCGTGTTGTTACAGCTATATTTATGAGTGTGCCATAAGTCCTCAAGCCGCTAAGAATCCGGATGATATGCAAAACGACACAGAGCGCGAGCGCAGAGATTAGGTTCAGCGGGAATGAATACGCATAAATGTAAATAATATATAATACACTGAAATGAGTTTGTTTTAGAGAAAGATAATGTTGACGCACAATTTTATATAAAAATCTCATGTAAAAGGAAATAGTTACGAAAATTTCCAATAATCATCGAAAACAGCGTATATATAACAGTATATATGTATAAATATTGAAACTAACTAAGAAAATGTTATTAAAATAATGTGCAACTAAACGTGACAACAGAAGACCCATTAAAAAATAAACTAAATTACAAATTTCGTCGTACATGCGTTAATGCGTTTTTATCGGTTTCCTGCATCGTGCACCTGTTGTAATAATGCGCAAAACACCCTTCGCATTGCATCCACTCAAAACATATTTAAGCATACACATATATACATACAATAATAAAAAATATATATCATTTATATTCTATGTTGTAATACGTAACGGATAAGTGCGTTTTATAAACGCGTAATATGTCGTGTTTGGCGGCGCAGCGTAATATTATGGGATCGAGCGAAAATATACCTTCGATTTTACGGCATTTCCCAGAAAAAAGAGTTTCTGTTGAATGTGTGTCTATACTGTCTATATATATATATGTTTCTATATTGTATGGACGGATGTAAGCGACGACAATTGAAAACGTTACATTTTATTGTCAGCGTATTAGGCATTGGCACGTAACAGTATATAAGTATATATAGGGGTTGATTACGTTGCCAATGCGAGGGAGGAAATGTGTTGAGCGCGCGGATTAAACGAGACAGACATAAACGCACTCACCTTGAACATTAGAACATGCGTTCTGCGCTTAGTTTTGTATGTGGTGAAAACTAATTAAACATATGTAATTGTGGGAAAGTGTTTTTAATAGATGAATTAATGACACCGGATACTTTGCAAGAAAACAGCACAATCCGCTATGCTATGTTTTAATTTTATTTCGAAAATATGGAATGTTCCTGAATCACTCAAAAAACTGATTTCTATTTTCTTTCTTTAACATTCATGGATTAACTGTAATCCTAAAATCATTTGAATATGCAAAAATGTCATCAATGTAGATAGAAAATTAACTAACACATTAAATTAAGATTAAGTAATTATTTTTCTTGATTCTTCCCGATGATAATATAAAATTTATCACATTTTTATTGACTGCCAAATCAATATCGAAATCTAACGATTCGTAAATATTATTTTTTATTGCATTTTTGTATATATATTTATTATTTAACATAATAAAAAGGCTATAATATTTAAAGGAAATTTATTTGTCTTTAGATAAAATTATTGGGAGGGACAAAAATACATATTTTTTTAATTTTATAATAAAAAGAAATAATATCAATTATTCATCTTGTCTTGGACAATATTTGTGTGTATAATAATACATAAATATTTTTAAATTGCTGATTCATGTTAAAAAATATAAATAAATAAATTAGAAATTAGAAAATTAAAATTGGATTCGTAATACAATAGAAATATGAATATTATAGAATTTAGTCATGGTTATGTTTGTAAGTGAATCGAAACATGACATTGACATGGTGTAATTATATTAAATTAAATTTGAATAAATAAGATTGTTGAAATAGAAAGCTATGTTATATAACTTCTGTTTATTTTTTTTTACGGATTATGTAGTATAAAATTAGACCTCACATCTACATCATCTTGAATGACAAGATATAAGTGTTTCTTTTTATTCCTGATTAATTTAAATGGAATAATAATCAAAAACAATGTTCATATTTTCGTTTTTTCAAAATCAAATCTACGAATTGTAAGATTCTTTCGTGCAGCACTTCGTTCAGTCATTAATATCAACATTTTAATAAAGTAAGATTTTGAAGTGGCCAAAAACTTCTTAGTTTCCAGTATACCGCTGAAAGTTTATAGTTTAAGTTTATTAATCAATTAAATGTTAAACCGAAGTTTAAATTTTTATCGCTTAAGAATATTTTTGTATTATTTAATATGATCGGATCTGTATCGACCGATTTCTTTTAAAGTTAAGTTTATGGTATGGTAATTGCAAAGTATAAGGCAAGAATTACTGCATTTCCATTATCAAGAGCAAAGTAAATGTAATAAGATAAGATAATATGTAAGAAGATCTGCATTGAAATTCAAATAAACAGTGATTTTATTAAAAAGAAAAACCTTTCATCAAAATGTCCATAACTTTAGTCAATGTAGGAAGAATACTAATTGGTCGATATTCTTTGGACTTTAATGAACTTTAATTCTTTGGAATATGAAGTATTTTTGATATTTTCTAGTTGTCTGGAAAAGTAGAAGTGAAGTAAAATAAAAAGGTAGTGATATTGAAAAGATGATGATAATATTGATATGTTTTGTAGATATACAGAGATTACAGATCCACAAGAGTTGAAGGGGTAGATGTGAAATAAGTAGATTGTTAATAATTTCAAAATTAAATTGGCGAAACATTGGTAACATCAAACTCAACTTTAACAGTATGATTTGATTAAAATCACCAGTTAGTATAACTTAATTATACATTGGGGTGAAATCTCCGAGAATTGTTAAATCATTTACTGAAGTAAGTTTATAAAATAAACCAAAGAGAATTGTGAAAGATACACACATTAAATACAAATATATTCAGTTTTAATGGATTGACATGAATCTTTTACAATATTGCTTGGTAAACCAACACTAGCAACACTTATATTAATAAATATTCGAAAAAAAAATAAGTAAAATGTAAAATGGAAGTAATTGCTTATGAGGGTTAATTCTATAAAATAATTTATACCAACTGACTGTAAGTTTTTGTTAATCATTCGCTTTTATTAAAGAATATAATAAACTAGTCGAATGTAAGCTAAATATCAATAATAACAATTTCTTAAGATAAATATTCTTAAATTAACGATAAAAACGTTCTTAATTTGATTTGTTTTTTTTTCTGAGTTTTACCGGAGAAAATTGTACAGAGTGTTCTAATTTATCTATATATATTTATCCATATACATCATATATATACAGGGGGAACACTATAATTTAAAAGCCTTTATTAATAACTAATAAATGATTTTTCATTTTCAGTTATTAATACACACATATATAGAATGTGATACTAAACATTTAGATAACTTCTAAATATGTCGACAAAATTGAATTTTGAAATGGCCTTTAAGATTCACTTAATAAAAAAAATAAATTAATAAAATAAGATAGCTCTCTCTTTCTAAAATAAACTATGTTCAGAAAGCTAACCGTCTAAAGTTATGATTAAAAACCATGTTTACTAAATCGTCAAGCTGTAGCAATCGTAGAGTTTTTATCCGATCGACTTAAACATTTAACTGTAACTTTTTTATTTGATTATCTAATAAAATACAATTCACAATTGATGAAGTGGATTTTTTTTAAATACAAAATTAAATCGTTTTTTTCTTAGAAAATGCCAATTTGTACCATTCTGCGAAAATTGATGAATTATAATTTAAAAATGTACTCCCAAAACAATCTTGTAAAAAATCTTTTTTCTAACAAAATTATAAAATTTAATTAATACAAAAAAACAAATTTATTGACCTACTAAGTAATCCTAAAATAACAAAGAATAATATCTCTCCGCCTTTTCCGATTTAAAACCGTTAAACCACACCATTTATACAAGTAAATCTTTACAGCACAATGCGAAACATTGTATTCACAAAATTTAACGACCTAAATTTGACTTAGCCGTTAATGTGCGCCTTGCGCT
Organism: Bolitophila hybrida; assembly: GCA_027564075.1. Lineage (NCBI taxonomy): Eukaryota > Metazoa > Arthropoda > Insecta > Diptera > Mycetophilidae > Bolitophila > Bolitophila hybrida. Next base: position 6,484 of record JANSTU010005120.1, read on the forward strand.
AAGCAAAACGACTTTGCGATAAGTCTTTTTTGTATCAAATCACACTCGCATCAACATTTGCAATTAGTCGTTAATCTGGATTAAGTGCAAGAGTGTCTAATTATGATAACGCAACAAAAGGTATATTCTTATAGATAAGACATAAATTTTTTTGTCGATGCGGTTTACGATACATTTTGAATTTATTGTAATTCAATAAAAAAAATATAATTTATAATTTATATCTATTTTGTGCTACACGGAAGTAAAATACCCTCATGTTTTATTATTACGTTATTATTATAGGAAATGTCGTCGTCTTCTCCCCATAGCACAACAAATTCCCGCAATAAACAAATTCTAAATCCACCTTTAAACAAGCCTGCGCACGCGCTTATACAAACAAACACATCCGCAAAAACTTTTATTAGTCCTTCGTTTTTTTAGTACTTTGTATTAATGCAATTCTACACACTCGAGTGATTTCTGGTCTCTTTCCGATTATTTGAATTAGTACCTATATATAAATATGTGTGTATAACATATAAAGGGGTAGCAAAGCCATTATGTTCATTTTGTGCGCTTGTGTGTGTGTGTGTGTGAAGGCTGGATATAACCATGTTAGACACTAATTCAAGTCGGAAATGGATTTTTATGTTCTGGGGATACGTACTTGTTTGGTTCGCTCTTTGTTGCTGGAGAGCACAGTTGTTGTTGTTGGTTATATTGTCGTTGGTCACGCGTGGTCGGGTGGTTACGTATAAGAACACACAGTTAAGTATATAATTAATAGTTACATTTACCTGGTTACTCTGGAAGAACGGTTATATAAATAAAAAAAAGTCCACCCAAAACAATAAATTATATTTTGTTTAAAGATTTCTGCCTTCTTCACTATTTTCATATGTTTCAAGAAATTTTTGTATGTATTATTTGTTATATGTTATTATAATATTATATATACGCACTCCATCTTTTAACGAACTTCAAATCGCGTGCAAACTAAACGCTCTTTGCATCCATCGCTCGTTCAAACGTAAATCTGAAAATAAATTTAATCCCGGATTAAGTGTTTCAAAAGATTTGTGTGCATGTATGTGTGTCTGAATCATTTTATATACATAAACAATAACACAGGGCGCTCAAATATTCACTGGATCATATTGTGAATTCCAGTATGTATATAATATATCATCAGTACGTGTATATATATATAATATTATATATCCACTTACTCGCACGATTTTCATCGGCATTAATGCGGCAATAAGATCTACGTTACAGATGCGTATGCTCGTGAATCAGTCTGCTTTGTATATATATATATATATATATATATATATATATATATGTGTGAGTGTGTCTGTCAGTCATAGCCGAGCCCAGTGTGTATAGGTTAAGACGACGAAGTAATGCATAAATTAATTATTTAAATCCGATTGGATTATTATAATTTATAATGATTATATTACGGAGTGCACACGGGCTCTGCTCTCTATGTGTGTGTATGTGCGTCCGCGTGGAGGGATTATAAGTTAAAACTTTTAAATTTATAGCCAATGTAAGACGGTGTGGCGGCACAGCAGCGGTCGAGAACTTTAAGTTCGTATACACACAACATTTAACACAAATAACATATAAACAGTAAAAAAAGTCTGTCACCCGAATTGTATTTGTTTTCGCAATCGTTTGTAATCCATTCTGCCCACATATGAGTTAAGCTGCCTTCAACTGACCGCGATTGGATCAAGACATATTTATAGCCAATCTATTATACAAATCATCGTCTTTGGATATTGGATTAGACGAGTGCGCGCGCAGAGGCGATAATGCACGAGATTGTAGAAATCTTTTTATGACTATGCCGCGCGCGTCTTATCACCTTCGCGGCCACGTACAAATCTTTGCTTGTACGCTTGATTATACGAGTATATATAGTAGTACATATATTCTTCTTACGTGCATAAGCAAAAAAGTGGTGTCACCCAACGAATGTGCGATATAGTTCAGAAAACTTTAATCTATCACGTATATTTAATCCATTTCGCTGGGATTATAATTATTATGTGTGAGTGAAGTCTGATGTGTTTACTCGGTGGATTGATTTATCGTTTCGATCGACACCGGCAGATTGTGTAAAGTGCAATGTGCAAGTGGATCAAAAAATCATGTGAAGGGGTTATTATCGAAATGATGGATTTAATTAAAATTGGCATACTTGTTCTATAGTTACAGCTTTGAATTTTGTTATATAACGAACATTATTTATTTTCAAGATATAGTGCTAATATTAAAAATAAATACAAAATAATTTATTTCAAATAATCGGTATTTATTTTAACTGGATTTTTTTTGACAGTGTTATTAAGTATGGATTTATCTATATTTATTTTTAAATGGTCTATGATTTATTCTAATTTAAGTGAAAAATTATTTCATTCAAAACTTTCGTCTTCTTTTTAATTTTTGAAAAAATGTCAGGATGTATCTTTTTTAAATACTTTATTCAAAAATCTAAAATATATCTTTTCAATTTTGAAGTGTTCTATTTATATTATCGTAAACAAAAGTCATAATTAGTTTTTTTTAAACATATTTATATAGTTTAAAAAAATATTTTTTACAATAAGGATATTTTTTATTTTAAATTTCTGTATTAATTAAAATATTTACTTTTTATGCAAAAAAAACCTTTGTGATTTGTTTATATTGCATAAATAAATAAAGAAACAATAAGATAATACATGTGCAAATGTATTATTAATTTTATAAGTACTAATCAAAATTATTTATATTTACCTAAATCCAATTAATTATACACATTCCTATTTTAATATAAAATTAATTAATCCTTTAAAAATTTAAAAAAATATTCTGTACGAAAACTTATTTGATTAACCGTTTTTTGAAAAATGTCAATAATTAAGAGTACTGGGTAAAAAAATGCGTGAAATTGGTGTACACTCGTCTCTTCTGGGTTGGATTAAATTATTTTTGAGCGATCGTACATAGTATGTGAAAATTAATGAGTGGAGATCACTTGGGGCACCTTCTTTTTAATCTGTTTATAAACGATGTAACCAATGTTTTCAAGAACTGAAAATATTCATTAGTGTCGAAACGGCATTGCGCCGGGCTGTCGGACGATAACTTTGCGTGAGCATAACATTCAAAGAGTTAAAAGAGCACATTACTTCTTATGGGCAATCAGAGGCAATGAATAGTATGGCCAAATCTTCTAACCACTTTTCTAGCTTTTTACAACATCGCGAGACGCGTTCCGGCGAACGTACGGCCAACTTTTTATCTTGAGTTTTTGTTAATGTCCTACGAATGGGCCTGTGTAGACGCGAATTGGAGTCATATGTGTCCTGAAGTGTAATAACTCATTATTAGATGTTTGGATAGTCGTCCCTCCCAGCTAACATTTTTATTATTCTATTCTATTATGTTTAGTTGGTCGTATAAAGGTTGTATAATAGTCATTGATACGAGCATTAGTCATATAAGGGTCGTAAAAAGGTCGTTAAAAATTTAATAAGACCTTTAGAAATGACAGTTCTACGAGAGACGTCAAACAAATTATATGACATAGGAGATCGTTAGAAAACAATTACACAACTTCAATACGACTCTAATACGACCTTATTGTAATGGAAACCTCATACAACGTATTGGTTATATGACTTCTATATGACTAATATTCAAGATGGATGACTATAATTTAAAATGGAATCATACAAATTGAGTAAGTCCTAACAAAGGTTTAATAAAACTCCTACTTCTACTGTCAAATTGCTTTGCAAAATCTCCGCTTAAAAAGCACCAACTTTTATATTTTTATTTAAATTAATTAATTGAAATGATTTTTTCAAGATACACACATTTAAACACTACTACCGACAGACTTAGTAGTTAGGTAAGTCACCGCTTAGATAAAGCACTCATTGTGTATCGCGCGGCGTTTACACTATTATATGACCTATTTCATTATAACCTTACGACTTGATAAGTCGTAATCCCATATCATATTATATTTTATTTGTTGATGAAATTGTATCATATATGTATAATATACACGATTCAATACGACGGAAAGAGAGTGTGTATTATTTATAATAATTATTATGTTTGTTTCTTTTTTCATTGATTGCTCTGTTCTTTGACATTTGTCATTTACGGTTAAGTTATAGTCATAAATTAAGTCGTGCCGACGTCTTTACGATACTTATTCGACCAAAATTATTAGCTGGGCTGGTCGGAAAAATACCAATTATAACCTTTAAAAGTTTTATGGAACTTTATGCAGATATTTGCGCATAACTCCAAATTATCCAAATATAATGCAAATTCGTGAAGGTAGTATACAAAACCGAAGAAGCTTTATAAAAAAAATATTTTAGACCCGAATGTATATGTTAACATTTATAAAAATTTTAAACCCTTATTTAATTTTCAAGTGATAGATAAAAAAATACATTTTTTTCGGGAATAGAACGATTAAATAAAAAGAATAGGGATTATTAGAATTTATAAATTATTTTTTTAATTTTTTATTTTATATCTTTAAACTTTAATCACAAATAACTCAGCAGCTGAGAGATTGATCCAAAGCTTTTGATTTTGTTTATTGGAAAGAGTTTACTATACACAGAAAGCTTTCAATCACCATTCGGAACGTTATAGCCTGAAATCTTAAAATATATTATATTGATCTTTAATGTTGGTTTCGTTTGTTAGGTCTTGAAGTTATTCGTGAACTAGCTATTTACTTATTATGGCGATTATCTACTTTCATATATTGGAAGCTACCAAACAAATGTCCCCACCAAATTTGTATAAGAAACGATTTGCTGTAGTGTAGTACAAATAAAAAAAATTGTGTACACAAAAAAATAAAATTGAGGACGACGAAGATGAACAAGAATTAAATTTTATCATCCAACCTCCAATTGAGGAGGAAACATCTAGAAAGGATTCGGGAGATTAGGATGGTGGCGGTAAAATTATGAACGTCGCACGAGGCCAAAACCATTCTGACAGCAATATTATAAAGAGAGGCTAAAGTCATAGTTGACGACTTTGATGTACGACTGACTGGACTCTATTTGAGTGTAGATTTGCCGAAGCAATCTATTGGTATTAAACTTTCTATTGCTACTTCGGGTATCAGAATTTTAGTTTTCGTTTATCACCATTCTCTCAACTGAATCGATCCTTTATATTGTCACAGTTCCAGCAACAATGTGGTGATATACCAAGGTGTAATTTCGTGGTTGTTGATTTGATATTTTTTTCAACTTTGCTTTATTGGCTTTATTGGCTTTTTGTGAACTGGCACCATAATATCTAAACAAATAATAATGCACAATTCCCGAAAAAAGAACGCTAGGTTAAAATCTATTATTTAAATATTAGGAATAATTAAAATAGAAAATTGGAATTTATTAAAAAAAAAACAATATGTGTTATATGTTTTGTTACTTATTAAATATAGAAAAGTATATATTATGCTTTCCATAAAAACAAATTGAAACATAACTATTTTATAAATTTATAAAAATTTAAATTATTTATAAAAATAAATTTATAATTTATAATATAATATACAAAAATTGTATCTGTATTATTATTCTTTTAGCATTAAATGAGATGGAGATATTTAAGTTATCATCAACTCTAAATGTATAACCTGAAGGATTTTCAACTTGTTTTATTTAATTCATAATTAACTTCTATCAACATTATATTTCAAGGCTATATGTTTTTTGACAAAGCCAAATTATCAAAGGGGAAATTATAGCGACTTAAAAAAGCATAAAACAGAACTAATCTAACACTGCATAACAAGTGAACTATTAATAAATGTACGATTAAGCATGCGCCCATTTGTTTTTCTATACCGGGTTGTCTTTTGTACAATCACTTATCAGCTTACATTTCCGTACCACAATCATACATGTGGAGGATACAGACACAAACGTATTTCATGAGCATTTGATTTACATTTTCTAAATATGAGTTTATGCTTACGAAACAATTATAGCTTGTTTTTTAAATGTTTTTAGATTTAGTATAGTAATATGAATAATATAATATATTTTTTAAATGGAAATGATATTTGTTGAAAAATCTGTTTGCTTAACTAAAACAAGTAAAAATATAAAAAGGAATAAATAAATAAAAGAAAAATACAAAGTTTATAGTTGGGTTAATTTCTGTTAGAATATTTTTAGGAGTAATCTTTTGGAAATATTGTCTTTATTTAAAAAAAAAATATAATCCTCTTTTTTAATCCTTTTTCCAAAAAAATAGTACATGTAGTTATTATATAATTATTTTTTTTTTATTTACTCATTTTCCGAGTATAAAATTTGCACAAATAACATTTTAATATTCAGCTGTGATTCTATAAATTCTAATGCAATCCTTTAATTCTCACCTGTGTTCCTGCATTTGCAGCTACCCATGCTTCTGCGAACGTTTCCATTGCACTCTGAAAATCCATGCCAATCAAACACCGACTGAATGAATATATACCTGGGATAATGGTCGAGCTGCAATGTGTGTGTAAGTATGTGCCCTCTCAGTGTATCGTAACAATGTCACACCATATTTACAACTCTTTATGAATATGTATACATGCACACGCACACACTCTCTCCCTTTCATACACACACATATGTATATATATATATGTTATACACTGCAGAATCGTGTTGCACAATCTTTGCGTTTCGCACTGTCACAGGAGTATTTGTTAGTAAATAGTTGTATAGTCTATATTTTCCTATTTATGCGAATTCTTGTAAACGGATTAACTTGGAATCGGCTGCTAGAGCGCTCACATAAATCTGGAAACACTTTGTCCGCGTGCGCGGTAATTTAATTATGTTTTTAATAACTCGTAAATTGTGCGATTAGCATTTTTATCGCGAATTCATTGACTTTAACACGTTTACCGCGACACTCGCAATATAATATATTTATAAAGCAAGAGCAAGAGAATTGCACGAGCTTGGCGCAATTCACAATTTTTTATAATGTTATTATATGTTTGTAGAAAACAGGACATAAACATAAACGGTATGGAAAACACTCTCGCACACACACACACAAATACAAACATAAACTCTCACTGCTGCTGATAAACGCGCACAATACTAAGACTCTCGCGAAGAAAATTCAAAATATTATAATGCAATGCGATTGAACCGAAGAACGACGCACACACAGAGATACGTCCTATCGAGCCGGTAGTTGTCGCGCAACTAAAATACAAACACAACGCAATCGTTGTGCCGCTGCTGTGTAGCCGTCAGCCGAATATACTCTCGCTCATTCATTCGGTGGCACAGCGGAGTTCATCCACAAAAAAAGTTACCATTATATAATCGACGCGTCGTCGTCAACAACGGTTATGTATTCCGTCGACCGCCGGCGCCGCTCATTCGACCGGGTGTATTGAGTGTATGCGTACAGCTTCGGCATCAGATAATTCGGGTATAATCGGGTATGCGATCACCCCCAAAGAGGCAGCCCACTCCACCCACGCAGCGCATAGTTATACATTATGTACATACATTGAGAGCGTGCGCTTGTTCGTTCGCTTTTCCAGAGCCGAGTTTGACTTGTTGATAATGCGCGCGCATTATACGCGTTTTCCTTTGATTTACGTTTGCAAAGTGTGTGTGTATGTATGCGTAATAGTGTTTATGTATTTGTATGAACTGCAGTGCGCACGTCTGTATCGCGGACAATCAAGAAAAAACGAAAGGAAAAATGTTTTAATGCATAAATAATTGTGTAATCGTTCAGAAGAGAAGAATTTCCAGTAAGCGCTGGAGAATTAGGTACTAAACTACTATGTGAGTGTATGTGTAATAGCATACGTTGTGTATGTATGTGTTTGTGTGTGAGTATATGTACATTTTTTTCTCGGGAAATCTGCTCCGCCCACTCGCCGATTTGTGATTGGGCTGAGACGTAAGCTTATTGCAGTGTGCACATATCTTTCTTGTATACTCCGAGAAGACGCGCAGAGCTTTTCTTGCATTTTATCCCGATTTGGTGCTGTTCGGTTGGTTTTTGTGGTCGGATGTCTGTATGTTTGTGTACGTGGGTGGTGGTATTAGTGCATCGTATATGTAAACAGAATACCATGCGACTTATGCGCAAAATCGGAGCCACTGACTGCTAGCTTGGCCCGGTCTGTCGTAAATCGCGTAGAGCTTTTGGATCGTAGTTATTTATTGACAATTAAATTGTATGTACGTATACCTAAATACTACAATTTGTTACAAAATATAACCATCGATGATATTTTTACATTTGTACTAGTTTTATTTCAAAATGTTATTTTATTAGACCTAATATTAACAATTTATATTAGAATAAAATATTTAGGATTAAATTGTCGTGTATTTAAATCTCTGCCGAAGTAAGTAAACTTAACTTTTAATAGTAAAAAAAGATTCTATAGTAAACATTAGTTTTTCCAAATTCAACACGGAATTTATATATGTGAGTCAACTTTAACATAAGTATATAGTTTACCAGTTAAAATACACTGGTTTATATAATAATACAATAAAACATATCAATAATATATATATTTGTATTAATTATATCAAAAAATCACAAAATATTAAGTTTAGTTATTATTATTATATCCGACCATTTAAACCAGACTCGCTATTACTCTTGAATACCGCTATAATTAGTAGTAGCGTCTCTATAATAATATTTTTTTTGGCACACAACCAAAGTTGGTTTCATAATGACGAGTCCATGAAATAACCCAATCTCAAATACATGCAAAAAAATGTATTGAACTCACGGCCTTGCTGTGTTGAGAAATGTTACTTGGACCACCGCTCCACCGCTACCACCATTGCGACACAATTACATCTATTAAAACCCAAAAAATATCATGAAACCTCTGTATAGCTGGAGAATAAGGCAGTTCTACGATATTCTACGATATCGTGTTGTATTTACAAATGAAAAGGCAAGCTCTCTTACTTCTTAATTAACAAAGTCAAATTAGGGCACACCTAATTTGATCAGCTAACTTTTAATCATTGTATGGTAAATATTCAATTTGTAATGCATTCATTAGAAAATATTTCTAAATAAATTGACAAACCAAAAATTGAGATTTAATATTTTACAAAAAATATTCATTCAAAAAAAAAAACTATCTATTCTATAATATAGACTCATTTGACATATTATATAGACGTGATATCGATATTTTTCATCTGTGCACAGACAGAAATATGTGGTTTGGCCACCAGTTTAAAAAAATTCGTAGTTATACCATTCCCAGAATGTTTTAGTTCTGATAACTACTTATTAACAAAAATGACAACTTTACCTGTCTTAAACGCGATCCTGTCGAAAAGCACTGATCCTAGGAATACTGATCATTTGATAATTTACATCCATTACCATCTTTCGGAAACATATAAAACCAGAAGTTCAGAACTTTCCTCGAATGCATTATATTATACCTATAATTTTTCTATATATATATATATATATATATATATATAAATGACATATTGCCATTGGCAACGGGAGCCGCTCTTTGATATTGGTACATGGATTCCTATACCTAAATGAATAGTTATATAATAAAAATAAAATTCCTAATTTGGTACTATCTCTACAATAATAAAACTCCATTATTTAAAATATTTTTATTGATTATACATATTTATATATAATATTTGATCCCTCTACATAATCCGGTAAAATTTTCGGACACTCACGCATTTGTAAGAAATATATACGATTAAGTAAGTATTCTTTTTTAAGGATTTTGGTAGTATATAGAAATAATACTAAGTATAGGTATACATAATAACATAATGGATAATATTAGAACCGCATTAGTCATTATAACTAAGACAAAACGAAAATCTATGAACGAAATCTGTAACTGTTAAGTACAAAATATAATAAGAAATTGCGTGGTAAAACGTATGTCTTAAAATGGCCTCTGGCCGGCCAGAATAATACCAAATGTATGTTATTTAGAATAAATTCAATATAAAAAAAATATACAATTTCACTTACCCTTATATTTTGATTTCCTAAAAAACTAAATATTCATTAAAAAAAAAACATAAGAATATTGAGATTGACATTAGCTTAGATCTCTCTTTGCGAGAGGTGATTCGAGGTGTAAATCTATGTATGCATGTACTCTCACATTTAACTCTTATAAAATCGCATTGGGCATATTCAAAAATAAAAATGTCTAGGATTACTTAATGATTACTCTTACAAATTAATCTTTATATACATTTATATTTAGTTACGTTTTTGATGATGAGTCAAGTTTTCACATTTATTATTTGACCATAACATTTGCATTCATGGTAGATTTTCGTCAAATCTAGAATTTTTAAACGTATCATAAAATTGATAAAATAGATCAAAAATAGATTTTCTATTTTGGTCATATAATTTCTAGTGGATTCCACTGATAACTCAAATAATAAGATATTAAAATTTAGTATATAGTAGAATATCCAATGTACTTTTTTCTTATAAATGAGTCAATGTCAAATATTTTTAAACATTATAAAATTTACAATCCATGATTATGTTTTACGATGCGGGCATATCAAGCAATAAAAGCGAATTAACTGACAACATTCGGTGTAAAGCAAGATTACGAATTAGTCTTATTTGTACAACTTAATCATTTGTTCGTTTCAATTGTGTTATATACAACATACAAATGATTAGCGCACCGCGTCAACTCACGGTTAATAGGGCATTTTAACAAAAAAGAACAAATACTCTTGACAAGTACTAAAAACGCTAAAACTGTAAAGCGAAAACTTATATATTCTTTAAAGATTTAATCTAATCTTGGCGATATAGAATAAACAATTAAACTCACACTTACGACCCCATAGTACATGTTCGATTTGTATTACGTGGTTTTCAAAGCGATTTTAAAATGGCTTCGCAAATACATACATATATAAACATCTTTATATATATATATTT
>JANSTU010005131.1:0-17483 GCA_027564075.1 Bolitophila hybrida
ATACATGATGGTGTGCGTGTTCTCATTGAAATGGGTCATTTGAATTAAATTACATTTGACCTGTTGTGTTGTGAGTGACTGCATTATGATGCATTTTAAATGTATTCCTTTTTAATGTTAAAAACTTCATTATCTCATTGGATCCAGTAATCCCTTGTGGGACATAGGGCCAGTGTACGATGTCGCACACCGGATTCATTGACCATTATATAGAATCTAATACATACGAATCTCTAACACTCCTTATATGTATATGTATTCATGGAAACACTAACAGACTAAAGTCCAGTCATTCTAGATTTTCTTGTGAAATCGCCAAATAAATAAAACAAATAAAATATCTTCAGATATATACAAAAATTGGAATGACTGCAAAATATATTACTTTCATAAATATAATAGAAATTAAGACAATATAAATAAATGTTTACATTATAAATTAGTGTTGGGTATTAGATTCTTATTATTTGAAATAAAAATAAATGAGAAGGACCCCATAACTGTTTAATTACATATGACTCTGAAAGACTCCAAAAGACTCATAGATATATATTTAACTATCAAAAGACTAAGATAAAGTTGTATATGATTTTTGACATTTTCAATTTAGTTTAATTTAAAAAAAAAATAGAAAGACTATTATTTTATATAAAAAAAAAACTTGACATTTTAATTGACTTATACAAATGTATTCTCTTTTGTGTTGACTCTTAAATATTAATTATATAATAATGTAAATGGACTCAAGAAGACTATTAAGCCTCAAAAGAATATATGATTCTCAACCTTTTTTTTATTTCTTTGAAAATGCAATATCTGCTCTAATGACTCTTGTTAATTTAAAAAACATACTACGAAAGCTGACAATCAGAATGATAAGACTCTTTCCAATTAAAATATATACTAATATAAATGGACTCAGTGAGACTCTTAGACTCCAAAAGACTCCTAGATATTATTGTTTATGATTTTTAAAATAAAATAAAAATAGATCTGAATATACAATGTCTGCTAAAATGGTGCTCTTGTTAATTAAAAAAAAAAACACACACACAGAACATTTATTCAATAACATTAAATGCTTTAACCCGAAAATTATTTGCATTTTATTTTTGCCTAAAATACTCAGTTTTTCGATATTACTATTTACTAAACGTAAAATATATCCCATTTACAATTTGCCTAAATTTCACCAAATTCACCATTTTGTAACCTAATTCATTTTCTACAGAATTTTATGTATCTCTCTTTTTTTATACACTCAAAAATGATGCAACAATAGAGCCATCCATATAATGCGCTCCTCAACAAATCATCCCAAACCAACTCGACGAAAAAACTTGTTCATTTTGCTTGGTGTGCTCTTCTTTAGCATGACAACGCGAGTGTGTGTATTCTCGCGCGCTTGCGAACACACTCAAGACACAAGGTGGTTGACCGCTAAATCGTTGCGCAGCCGTGCCGCTAGTCGGTTTTTCTTCCACGCTGCCTTTGTGTGCGCAAGAGTATATATTATACGAGCGTGTATGTGTGCAATAGAAAGTATATTATATCAAAAACGACAACAACAAAAACAAATGTAGAATTCTTGCTTTTGCAGATCTTCTTCATCGTTGTTTTATTGTAATTGTAACCATTTGTATACTGTACGCAACCAGCGCAGCGTGACGACAACAACAGAATGGCGCTTCTACGTAGAGGACGCTACAAACGTTTAACCGTTTCCCACATTGACAATTCGAAACTATACGAATTATTTACGTATTTTTAAATTTACCTTGAGGAATATTAGTCTTATTTATACTCGAAACAGAATATGGGTCAATGCCATCAGGTGACTTTAATTGTTATTGCATTTTTTGGAGTGTCATTGCTCTCACATTCTGTCTGTCTGGTTCAAATATACTTAAAATGTTTAATTGTCATAATTAATTTGCATGACAATAGCAAATTAAATGCTGATCTACAAGTTTTTCTCTTTCTCTTTGCCTCTCTTGCCTTTTGAACTGTCATCTGTCAAAATAAAATAACAAATTAAAAATAGTGCTGCCACACTTGATTCTTTGCCACTGCGCACGCGTGCGTCTTAATAGTTTATATTACTGATACAGAACGCACAAAAACTTGAATCCCACGGGTCTCAGATCACCTTGAGAAAACGTGTGTCGTGTGTGTGTGGCGCACCTGCGTTTGTGCATTGCAGCCAATGTCAACATCGCGACAGCATTTTTTTTTCGCAAAACAACTGTAATAATGAATATACTTCTGCTTTTCGCTTGTATTGCATATAATTATACACTCACAGAAATTGACCTAATTTCTATAAAATAAAAACAATTTTATCGTCTATATCTATAATATAATAAACGACTCAAGAGAAAGAGAGATAGACACAGGCGGCCAATTCAATTAAGGCCACCGGCGGTGGTTATTAATCGAAATAAACAAGCTCGCTACACCACAATACATTTAACGTCGCTTTTTAAATGATATCGCATACATACACGCGCACACGAATTACTATATCTCTTAAAAGTTCAACGAGTAATTATGTCGAACATACTTATGTTGTTGTTGTAATGATCACTTGCGATGAACTTTTGCCAGTGCCAATCTGCCAATTACGTTCTAAAAAGCTCTCTTACTTATTTTTCGCTCTCTTTATTTTTCAACGATTCACAACATTTATTCCTCTAATTTTAAACCAAAATATTTAAAAAATCGTATAAATGTTGCAATTTATAATAAACGCACACACACACAGTTAACATAAAATACAAATGTGCATGTGTGTAAATTTATATTGTGTGCCGCCCGGTGACGTCACGTGCGCGCACTAATGACGCAAACATTTTAATCTGATTGGTGGAATGTCGTGTGACGTAGTCAAAAGTGTACATAAACGGAATCGACCTTCGCCGGCGTACATTTTATTATAATACATACACTCACACATTTATTATGTGTGTGCGTTGTATATATATTTATAATAATAATATAATGAATGTATATTTGCGAATGGGAGAAGAACGCAAAAGAGAGAGTATATACAGTAGAAGAGTGGTTATTTGATGGCAGTGTGTGTGTGCGCGGCGCGAGCGAATAGTGAATACACAGACCTGAAAACAAATTGCCATTCGCGCACACGGCATTTCGTTTGTTGTGTTTTCGAACATAAAAAGATCGCGCGTGCGTGCTTCTCGCTCATCTACTCATACGACGCTTATGTCTCTGCATTCGTGTGAGTGTGTCTGGCATCTGGCTACTTGCTGGCTGGAATAATATATATTATGCAAACACACTGGGTTCATTTGAAATTATTCTTTATTGATTTTTTTCTTTAATTTGTGTGTATATAATATTTAAATTTGATTTTTATCACAATTATCAAATATTAATATTAAATTGGCATTAAATTAATAGCGATCAAATTAATAAAACGATGGAGAGTTGACTCGAAAATCTGTGTTTTTGAGTTCTCAAGATAAACATTTTTTAAGCGAGGGCAATAAGTAATTGCACCGTATCTTATTCCTTATGATATAATAGGTCAGTATGAATTCTTGTCAGCAAATTATTTCGTGACAAGAATAATAATTGCATTTTCAACAACAATTTCAGATCTGTCATTAAGATTTATGTTGTAATGTGGCAATAATCTCAAACGTTCTTTAATGTAATTTATTAATAATAACGGTATGAATCATCTACAATAAGGTTAAAATACCAAAAAATATTAAAGGCAAATTTGTCTAGAGAACTAAATCCGCAAGATTTTCGGTCATTCTTTTTTCACCTTCGATTAATGGCGCTGTGAGCTCAATTAGCTTTTTATCACAAGAGCAGTGACACTAGGAAATTATTCCATTTTTTCGTATACTTTAAAATATTATGTGTGAAACTATGTGTTCACCAAAAAAATCGTGCCAGCTAAAAAACAAAATACTGTCCTCTAAAAACTATTTTTCTGCATCAATAAACAATTCCTTTGTTCAAAAAAAAAATCTATGAAAAAATATAAAAAATTGCCTAGTTTATAATTTTTTTATGTATTTTTTTTTTTCCTAGAAAGTGTGACCACCAAGGGTTAAACAGGAATAATTTTTTGATTTTGTTATTAATCATAAAATTAATTTACTTACATTTAAAAACCAATGTTATATTTAATTTTATTATTTATTGGTTATTTTTATAGCTTTTTTGACTGTCAATATAAATTAATAAGATTTTTTTATTTTTAAAGCACGTTTATGATTTGTTGTATGATGATGTGCTCCTGTGCCTATGGAATTGCGAACAAAATACAGTGAATATCACAGAGACAGAAAGACGCTTTCTGGGATGACTGAGGAAACACGCAATGACACAATTTCAATAGAGCTTTTCATATAAAAAATGTAAAAGAGACCCGGAGAAGAAATGTATATACATATTATAATTGTAGTATATATTATATATTATAATTATTATTTATATTTATCTTGGCGAAGTTATTTGTATCTGCACGCATATTTGCATATATAAAATTACTCACGTCACTGGTCACACCCATACACTTACAATACATAGACTCTCTCTCTCTCTCTCTCTCTCTCTCTATATATATATATATATATATAACTGGGTGGGATAATGAGTTTGGCTGCGTTTCTCTTGAAATTCATTCTAACGCACGGCAAACGCGTTGCGGCGAATTCGCATCCAACGGGATAGTCTTTCGGACCAGTCTGTTGTCTCTGTCCCTCGCAATTTTCCATGTCGGTTTGTTATTTTTTATTTTGCAACGTTGCCGCATTTCGGAGACGTATTAACAGCAAATGAATGGAAAAAAACACGTTGAATCTGGCGTAATGTTGTCTAGGCCAGAATATTGATTTGCATTTGTGGGGTTTCTTCTTTCTTTTTGTTTATTTAATTTACATACAATTCTTTTGGATATAAATTATAATAAATTTATGTAAAAATGTGTAGAGCCTAGTTGATAAAAAATTGCATATTTACATATAATTTATATGTGTGTGTGTAGCGTTTACAATATACAATGTCAACGTGCTAATTTAATTGAGTCACATTTAATGTTGTATAATTATATACTTTTTTTTTTTTATTATTAATATAATAAAAAAAAGAACTGCAAATAGTCGAAGACACACGTACATATGCAGTTACATACACATACATATAAAACACGACCACAGAACTGAAAATACACAAAGTCTTATCTACAAAAGCGGTCGTCGATTTTGCTTGTTCTTGACCTAACGGCTTCAGTCAAGGTCTTAGTTGAATTTCGACGTGATGATTTAATTTTGATTGGTTTTTCATGAAAGACAGAGATAGAAATGTTTGTTTACACACGGGATGAATATTAGAAAATTACGTATTTTTTTTATAATAAATTAAAAAAATTATAACTTTTTGTTTTTATTGCAGATAATGGACAAGGTTCATGGGAAAGTGGCATAACATACGAATGCCGATCGCTTCTGTTCAAAGCCTTACATAACCTAATTGAAAGGTACGAAGACATTAAAACACCCTAAATCGAGCTAAATAATTGATTAAAATACATTTTCCTTTCAGATGTTTGCTGTCCAAGGACGTTGTACGACTCGGCAAGTGGTTCGTGCAGCCGTGCTCAAATCGCGAGTGTACATTCGGAAAAAGGTGGGTGCTATTATGTTTAATGATACGGAAATAGTCTTTTAAGTCATCTGCACGCGAGAAAATATGCAAATGATTCATACACATTTTCCAATAGTAAATTACATTGGAAGATCTCTGAGGGTGTCCTTGGAAGTCTTAGCACACCCTTCGTATTCTTCTGAACACTTATTTATTGTACTATACACCGACACCGTAGCCGAGTTGATTAAAGCGTAGCTCAGTTGTCGGGTAACCTCGGTTCAATTCCTGGTACAATGGAAAGTGTTTTTCTTACATTATAGCCTGAGCCATGCTATCTAATGAAAATCTACACTTGTTCCAAGAGTAAATCATTATTTGAAAATCTCTGAGGAAGTTCTTTAAAGATAATGCACTTCCTTCGTAATTTTCCGAACAAAATCCGACAAATATTTTTTTTTTTGCTTTATGAGCAAACTACAGAAATTTATACTAAATACATTTTTCCTTTTCAGCTCCCATCACCTGTCCTTCTCGTTTGCCTTTTTTGTGCACGGCGAGAGTACCGTATGCGCTTCTATGGACATACGAGTACATCCCGCCGTTCGACCGTTGACCGCCGACTATTTGGCCGATGCAGCCAAAGTAAATAATGCCGAGTCCAAATCAAATCAGGTCATCCTGGCACCATTCGGACTGGCGGCTACCTTAACAGGCCAAAGCTTCCGTAATCTAGATGCACCCACACAAAAGTCATTCGATGACTGGTGCTTCTTCTATCCACTTTGCAATAGAGACAATTCAAATTTACCGCCAATGGTGGAGGTGTTAACAGGTACAGTTTTTTTTATAATCTCTGGTGATTGATTATTTTATTAATTTTCGTTTTTTTTTGTCTTTTTAGGCGGTGTTCGTATGCGTTATCCCACCAAGTACGTGTTGATCACCGATTTGGATGACGAGCACTATAATGAAAAGTGCACCACCGTTCCGCCAGTGTCGATTGCTGAAAAGGCTATAAACGATCTTGGCAATCCGATAACAATGCATCAGCCAGCTACAACGGCCAACATTCTGCCCGAACGAGTCTGGCAGGATTGTATTGTAACGGCTATAAATGATATCGGTAATCCGATGCAACAGTCTGCCGCTGGCGCCAGTGCAGCTTCCGCGACAACAACAACCGGCAATATGTTGTCAAACGATCGCATGTGGCAGGAGTGTGTTGTAAATTCTGTGCCTGCTTTGCCCGCCGCCTGTGTCGTCAAAGAGGAGATGCATTCTCCTGGCAATAACAATAATAATAATAATAGCAACAACAACAACACAATAAATGAGGCCAAAGCCGTGTGGGACTTTAATGATCCAACTCAGAAGGTTTCCTGTGTTTGTACAAAGTAAGTGTGATATATTCTTGTATTTCCCGCGTTTGTCCCTCCCTTTGCCCTGCTCCTGTGGTCCGCGTCACCACACACGTCCCCTAATTCTCGCTGCCTTTATATGTGTATTTTTTTTGTTAGTATTTTGTGCATTATCGTGTTTGTATATCAAAATCTCCGTAAAAGCTCAGTAAACAAGAATATTCCGGACACTTGCCTTCCGGTTTGGTTCTTTTTCGTAAATGTTGCTTATATTTAAAAAAGAAATCTGTTACTAAACGTTTGTATTGTAACGTGTTTTTCGTAATGCTCTACTCCAGGAAATCGTATCTTTTTTCTTGTTTGTTTGTTGGGATTATGCGTTTCCATCTATGCAGGCACAACTCCTCGCGATAGAGATCTCTTTTGTGTAATAGCTGCCAAAAATATGCTTATCTTAAGATTTAGTCCTAAGTCGTAGTATAAATACCATAAAAAAAACAAAGTAGAAAAACTACTCTGAAGCATGGGCCGAATTGTGGCTTTCAGGTGTAGAAAACTGTATGGACGTTCAACCACACCAAGCAGTATGAAACAAAGTAGTAGACCCGACAAAAGTACCCGAACCAATCGCATACCATTCCACAAGCGACAACCGCAAGATTGTCTAACCAATGTCCTGCTGTCGACCTCATTGGCTACCACATCGACTACCGCAGAGTTGTCGTCGTCAACCACTGCCATGACCAGCAGCACCAGTACCACCATCACCACAATTGCCTCCACGAACAGCCTCCTTGACACTCAGTGCGTTGGTCTTCTATCAACCGTCAACCAAAGGTTTGTCCTTACGCCAAAGCAAAACAAAAAAAAACAACAACAACAATTACAAAACATAATCAATTAGCAATAACACATAAAACGGTTTTAATTCAGTATTTTTTTTAAAAACAAATAAATTTGCCTTTTTTTTACTTTTGCCTAGAAAAGTGGACACAACACACATTTTCATTAATCTAATTTGCATATAACACACTCTCTCACTTTTAAATCTCTTTCTCTGTTTTCTAGTTTATTTTCATTTGCCATTTTTTATTTATTTTCTGTATGTGTGTGTGTATTTCCCATTAAAAATAGTTTGAGCAAATCATATTTTTATTTATAAATAATAACAACACATTATTTAATTCACCGAACTCATTTCTCTAATTTTCTTTTATTTTTATAATTAACAACAATACAGAAAAAAAACATGAAAAAATGGTTCTCGTGACTTTGCTTTGGCTTGGGCTTAACAAACAATTAAATAAACACATTTACATAAACAAATTCAGACAACTTCCCCGAATCAGCTACAAGAACAACAACAACATAGTGCTTCTCTCTTCTAATCCATAGTATTTATATAGAGTATTTAGTATTGGTTTCGGAGTCGTTTCACATTAAACAAAACAACAACAACAAATAATCGCTTAATCACATTTTTTTAGGCGAGTCATTAATCTTCTTCTTTACTTACTGCATGTACGCGTATTAGTGTCAGTAGTAGTCTATAGTGCATATTTTTAATTTCACACGTTTATCTCAGAAAAGTTCATTGAACTCCAAATTGCATAATATCGCTATTCCCTGTGGTGGTGTGTGTGCGTATGTCTGTGACAGTTTAAACACCTGTTGAATTGAATATAAAAACTGTTTACTAATCTCATCATTGTGTGTGTGTGTTTTTTCTTTTTTATTTATATAGGACCAGCGGCAATAGTACGCCTCATCACAGTGGTGGAGGATCAATGTCATACATGCGAACCCCACACTCAATACCAGAATCTCTGACAGCAATACCATCGGTTGGTTCACCGGGCAGTGCCGGTCCATCACCTCATCCAAATTCTGCTCTGTCTCAGCCCACTTCCGTTCCACCATCGGATAACGTAAGCAATATTATTATACATAACAAAATTATAATTATTCTAATTTTTGGTTTTTGCAATTTTCAGATGATGGCCGTGATATCACCAATTCCATCTGCCGGTCATGCCCAGCCGAGTACACCAATCGATCATATGGACAAAAATACACCGGCTGCAACACCAACAGATCAGCATGACAGTAAAAGTACAACAACGTCTCCGTATGTCTCGGCTGCTCCGCAAAGCGTTGAGCCACCCATGACCGGTGACATTAAACTGGAAGGTGGTTCAACGTCAATTTCAACAAGCAATAATCGACTGCAGGATATAAAATCATCGTCTGGCCTTAGTGGTGGTCTTAGTGCAACAGCATCGAATTCAACAAATGCAGGTCATGGAACACATGCCAATAATAATAATAATAATAACAACAACAATACCAGCTCGGAACTAAAGAATATAATGTCACTTATGAAACGACCGTTACTCAGCTCGAGAGACTATGAAAACATTGTTGACGATGATTACATGCCTCAGCAGCTGCTGTACGACTATTCCACATGGGATGCATGGTGAGTTTTACTTTAGTCTTTATATAGGAATCTAGATTCATAGTTTAAAATTATCATGAACAACTGTGTCAGACAAACCTAGGACTTGGCACAAATATTGTACTTCGAAGATTATTAAAACAAATTTGTTTCACCCTTTAATGTTTTTAAGCAAAACCTACAGAATAATGAAACACTTCAATATACTATTCATCCAGGAAAGAACAATTTAATCGCTGTCTTAGTTCACCATGGTTCATTTATGGTTTAGAACCATATATCTGATGCCTGGATGTCTCAGATACCAAGTCGGAACTCGGAGAAGACTTTCATACCTGTCTTTCCTTTCATCCAAACATCATTATTGAGATCATTACCACATCGTATCCGTTCTTAATCGGATTATGGATTAAGAACGGATACGATGTGTTAATGACCATATAATTCGTCAGAGACGAAATAACATTAAAATCCAACTTATTTAAAGGTTATCCGTTACTAGAACTTATTGCGTTTCTTTTATAAAGATCAGAATAGCAGCTAGAAAGTGGAATTAAATTTTTAAAATAAAATATGACCATTATAAATCCTCTCAAGGTTGTATGCCACAGTTTACCAAGCTTAAATGTTGGCCATTCTCTTTAAAGCAGAAGACCTCCAAATTAAAGGACATCCAGTGTAGCCAACGATTCTCAATTTAAAGTTAAAAAAAACCAAATCAACCATAATTTGTTTAAAATAGCTTTTTTAGGTTTTTTTCCGTTTGCATCATATGCATATGTCTGTTGAAGCCACTAATTCACCTGTTTTTGTTTTACAGGTTAAATCATCCGGTCAAGCGCTACAAGCCAAACACCGACGCACCGACGAACAATGCAAATCGGCAACGCCGTGACCTGTACTCTGGTCAAATGCACATTCAGCCAGACTTCCAAACAGGTACACACTCAAATCTTGCCCTATTGGAGAATCGCATCAAAAGCGAACCCATGACCGGTGATGAGAACAACCAGCAGCAGGGTTCCATTATGAATGCATACGATATCAAAACAGAGCCAGCCGATGGTGATGAGAACAAGGGTCTGTTGACCGAGAGTCTTTACACAAGTGAAGGACTGCAGGCTTCATACAAGGACCTTGAACAACTGTTCGACGAAGAGAACTCTGGATCGTCACCGTTAGGGGTAGGTTTTATAGTTTTATATGCATTTTTCAAGTATATTTATGTGCGATGTTTTTTTCAGCTTCAGGTCCACACTCCGCCTGGATCTAATAAATCAATGGGTGGTCACGAGGATACTAAACGTTTTATGAGCTCAAACAATCCGCATTCCGGTATTCTACGACCCGAGGAACTCTCCAAAATGTTTCCAACACCACCCAGCCTAGAGCACCATCCCAATTCAAGTCCATGCGGCGGAGGTCTGTCCGAACATCAACTCGAAATGTTTGATTCACCAAATCTTGGCAGTCCACTAGACGAACAAATCGACGATTGGTCATACGTCTTTGTACCACCGATGACATGTAAATTCGTTGGTTCTTCCAAGTATGCACCCCTAACGAATCTGCCCAGTCAAATGCACACGATGCCCGCAAACAGTGTATACAAACCTTCATGGCAACAACAACTAAACGCTGCGGCCAGCAGTAACAACAACAACAACACAAATAATAATAATAATCCCACCACACCTACCACTGCAACCGGTTCGACTGCTGCAAACAATTGTCCGGACAAGACAATGTCTCCGGCACCAGCAGCACAGCCACAAGCTCAACCATTGCAAGCACCACCACCACCACCACAACCACAAAATGTTCCACCAGCTGCACGGATAACAACACCAAATCCACTGTCTCGACCCTCATCCGTGACACCAATGTCAAACTTTGCCAGTCCCGGTGGTATGAACATAAACGGTCTAGGTGGTCTTCGTCCTGACATGTCACCAATATCTCCGGCCACCACACCATACGCTGCAGGTCTTACCGGTAGCCCAATGAATCCGTACCGTCGAAATGTGCTTCCACCACCTCCACCATACGATATAGCAGTTGCCAGTCCGGCCACATCAACCTCTTCCTACCTGAACAAACAATTTAACTCAGACGAACATCCCGCAACACCGGCCATAAGTAGAGCACCCGAAGCCAGTGCTCTACTATTAAACGTACTCCTCTACGATACCGCTCTGAACGTATTCAAAGATCATAACTTCGATAGTTGTACCCTATGCGTTTGTAATGCCACCCACAAGTGTGTCGGTAACATACGTGGTTCAGACTCTGGTGTCTATCTAGCCCTACCGGGCACCTCTTTGAATCCATCCAATCTCTATACAAATGTCACACAAAACAGTAATTGTTTCGGTGACTATGACTCACCGGCCGCAATGATGGGTACGAATCATAATAGTGGCTATGTAGACGATGATCCAATTCGTTGTTCATGTGGTTTTAGTGCGGTCGTCAATCGACGTCTCTCTCATCGTTCTGGACTTTTCTTTGAAGATGAAATGGAAATAACAGGCATGGCCGAAGATCCAGCAAACTACAAACGAATATCAAAACATGCTTTTCTGCTTGGCAGTAATCAAAAGGACAACAATAACGGTCCGAATCGTGACAATTGTGATACAATGTCACAAATGATGATGGATCTACTGAAAGATCAAATAGCACTGGTACAGAGCTCAAGTAGTTCAATACAACGTGCTATTCGTTGCTTTCGAAATATTACCACTCAATCGAGTATGGCAAATGCTGTTCTAAATATGCTTGAGTATACAGATGCTCAGGATATTATAAATCTTGCACTAGATCAAAGTCGTTTTGTATACGAGACACAATTTAATAATAGTCGTATGGAAATGACACAGTTTAAGGCACACAAGTATACGATTAGTGTACATAAGTGGCCGTATGTTAAGAC
This sequence comes from Bolitophila hybrida, assembly GCA_027564075.1. Classification (NCBI taxonomy): domain Eukaryota; kingdom Metazoa; phylum Arthropoda; class Insecta; order Diptera; family Mycetophilidae; genus Bolitophila; species Bolitophila hybrida. The sequence continues at coordinate 12,380 of JANSTU010005131.1, forward strand.
AAGTGGTCCACGTAGTAATAAAGATATTGTACGTGTTATGAAGTCAATGCAACCCCTGCTACAGGATGCATTTCATAAAAAGTGTACAACTCGCCTGTGGGATGCTCCGTATACGGTACAAGGACCATTAACATGGCGTCAATTCCATCGAATGGCTAGTTCTAGTTCGGGTCAATGTGAACCACAGCCAATACCATCAGTTGTGGTAGGACATGAAAAAGATTGGTTGTCTGTATCACCGTATGCTTTACAGTATTGGGATAAACTTTTACTGGAACCATACTCTTATGCTCGAGATGTTGCCTATGTTATAATTGCACCAGACAATGATCATGTAATTGGACGTGCTAAGAATTTCTTTAAGGAACTAAGCACAACATATGAGATGTGTAAACTAGGACGTCACACTGCCATGAAAGAGGGCATTATTCGTGTTAATCGTTCTACACGATCCACACAACCAAATGATGGCCTTGATGAGTGGTTTTCATCATTGGGTGATAGTAAAGTGAGTGAACTGTTAAAGTTGTACGCACAAACATGTCAGCATCAGTTGGTACCGTACCTGTCGAAAATACCGAATGACAAGAGCATACTTGACCCATCCGACAGTCTAGGCTCATCGTCATCATCCTGTTTGCGTGATCGATCACTGCCCAGTCCAATGCTACCGCCCAGTACACCTGACGCATCGCAACCCAGCGAAAAGGCACCAAATACTCCGAAATCTTCTGATGTTGGTATGTATATATTCTACTAAACTTCCCTAGACATTCCTAATTATTATTTTTTTTCATTTATTACAGACATGGAGAATCGAGAGTCTCTAAACAATTCGACGCCCACCGTCCAAACTGAACCCTTGGGTGTTCCAAACAAGGATGAAATCAATCCACCGTGCATTGTGATATATGTACTGGATCCATTTTCAACTGCCTATGACTCACATGACGTTCAGCGACTTGCTTGTTTGGCACTGCTGAGATGCTACTCAAATATCTTGGCATCGATACCAGACTCAGTGCGTAGTAACATAAACTTCCAGATAATATCAATGGAAAGTATTATGGAACTGGGTCGTAATCGTGATCGTCTTAGGATCAGTGATGAGATGCGTTGCCTGGCGCTGAGTGTATTCTCACAATGTCGACGTCAGTTGACGCACAGTGCAAACGTAAAGAGTCTTACGGGATTCGGTACGGCTGCCAATATGGAAATATTCCTAAAGAACAAAGATGAGAAGAACCGTGCTGCCTATAAATTGTATACACCACCGTACATTCTGTCTGGACGTCACGAGAAAAGTGAGAATGCCGAGACATTTGGAACGCCAAGCATTGAACAACAGTCTTCGATATTGTACTGTAGCTATTGCTTGTCCGAAGATCAGCGTTGGTTGCTGGCGGTTGCGACCGATGATCGAGGTGAACTACTCGAAACGTTGTCGATAAATGTGGACATTCCGAATCGACGACGTCGGCGAAAAGCGTCGGCACGTCGAATGGGACTCCAAAAACTAATGGACTTTATTATTGGTGTGATATCACAGAGTGGTCAACCATGGCGCATTGTTGTCGGTCGTATCGGCCGTATTGGTCACGGTGAGCTAAAGGGCTGGAGCTGGTTGTTGAGCAAACAGAATTTACTGAAAGCCTCGAAGCAGCTAAAGGACATTTGTGAACAATGCTCGCTTATGTATCCTCATGCTGTACCAAGTATTTTGAGTGCTTGTCTTGTAACGCTTGAGCCTGACTCGAATTTACGAGTTATGCCCGATCAGTTTACGCCAGATGAACGTTTTAGTCAAATCTCTATGCAATCTCCGCTGTCAACACCGCATGACGTCACCTGTACACATATCCTTGTGTTTCCAACCAGTGCAATAGCTCAGGTGCGTTTTTTAGCTAACATTTTTATAATTTTAACTAATTTACCTATTTGTATTGTTTATTTAGTCATCTCAGTCAGCCTTTCAAGAGCAACACATTAATGGTTTTGGGATTGACGAGGAGGAACTCTTTAATTTGGGTGCTGATGGTGAGGATGATATGGATGGTGTAAACATGAATGGCATCGAAGATATCTTTGGTAACGAAGATTGTTGGGGCAGTAAGTCATAATTGATAAATCTAACTCTAGAAATGTTTAAATAATATTTTTTTATTAATTTGTTTAGATGATGATCAAATGCCTCAGGTCAGTCCTGAACGTAATTCACGACACGGCAGTCCGAATGGCATGGAGGACAATCGTAGTCGAAATAGTCCTGGACCGGGCGGAAATAACTGTGCCGGTCGTTACAATCAAGAATCAGAAGAGGTGAGTTTTTTTGTTATTTCTTTAACGATTTTTGTTTGATGGTATGCTTATTATAGAAGAAGTGAAAGAATAATTTGATTTTTTGTAATTGACCAATTTTGAAAAAATGTACCAAAAAATCAATTTCTAAATGTTTTTTTAGTAAAACAAAATGACCTCTTAAATAAGCCTTCTTCCTTTCAATTAATTCGGTGAACTAAGCATTATTCTATTATATTTTATTAATATTTATCATTTTCAAATGTAGGTCGGTCAACTCCTGCAGCAACCACTGGCACTTGGCTACCTCGTATCGACCGCTCCAACCGGTCGAATGCCATCATGGTTCTGGGCATCGTGCCCACACCTGGAGCACGTATGTCCAGTATTTTTGAAAACAGCCTTACATCTACACAGTCCATCGATACAGCAGAACACCGATGATATTCTGCACCAGAATCAATCATCGGCCACCGATCATCCGCTGGACTCTACATTCACAGCCGACGTACTACGTTACGTGCTAGAAGGCTATAATGTCCTGTCCTGGCTAGCCATGGACTCTAATACTCATGATCGTCTCTCCTGTCTGCCCATACACGTGCAAGTGTTGATGCAACTGTACCACATGACAGCGGCCATGGCGTAGGCATCCTAAGAGGATATCACCAGCATCCCCATTACTACTACTCGAGCATGCATTCGTACGTGTGTGTGTGTTTTTTTTTTGTTTGTGTGTCCACTGAAATGTCCTTGCCATACCTGTCGTCGTGCATCGTAACAAATATGTGTTTGTGTTTTTAAATGCATGCGTGTTTATGTGTGTCTTCAGCTTCGCACACAGGAGAAGGCGTCCATAAAGGCGCGTGCACAGACAACGATCTTTTCAGAGATTTTCTGTGATATTAGTTGTATGATTCCTAGAAAAAGTTTAACAAGAATGGTGTTTTGCATATAAATCAATTGATCTGGTAAATTAATAATATTATGTATTTTGTAATGACACAAAATTACAATGTTTACAATCAACTTTAAGAAAAATAGATGAAAAAAAAAACAAATAAAAGTGTTAACGATCGTGACGTGAATGCAAAACAAAAACTAAACCCAAATTATGACAATTATTAAATTGATTAAAAGACATTGAATAACACTCTTATCATACACACATACACCGACATATTAGATTATTATATTGTTATTGTAATATGTATATCGTAAGCTATGTGTAAATTGTGTTGTAACGCTGAATTTTAATCATCATAAGGCAATTATTTTTAATGAGAAAACCAAAAACGTCACCTACACAGGTGTTTGATTGCCGTTTTTTTATGATACCTAGACAATGCTTCTTTTAACCAATATTTATACAATTCACTGTTTTCCAAAGTAGTAATGTCCTTATTTATTGTGTGTCAAATGCTGTTTTTAAGAATTTTAATAATTAATTGTAATTTTTTTCTTCATGTAACCTCAAATCAATTGTGTTTTTTTTAAAAAAAATGTGTATTTGTATATTGCTGATTTTATTTTTGTTCTCTCTTTGTGCCAGAGACTCTTATTATCTCTATAAAATAAAAAAAGGATGCCTTATCGCACTAGAGTCGGTCGTGGACGTGGATGCCCCTCCCGACTGTGTTAAAAATTACCGTTGTTGAAATATACCACCTACACACAAACACACTGACATTTTATATGTAAACCAAAATTTGCAAACAAATAAAATCCTGATTCTAGGTTCAATATTAATGTTATCTATATAAATGCATTGTTTTCGATATGCTACAAGCGTGCACAGCGCCATACAGTGGTCACACAGAGTACTAAATTAGTTTGGTCCAATGAATCTAACTTCCGCTAAATTTACTTTGTCTCTATATCTCTCTAGTTCCGTTTTGCTCACCGAGTATTTAATTGCACTTACTCAAAACGAAAAAAAAATAATAAACAAAAATCAAAAAAAACATGTTTCATAATTAAGATCAAAAAAGAACACGTATCGGGACCAAACTATCCTAGAAATGTATACACAGTAGTTGAAGTTTTTTTAAAATAAAAAAATAAAAATAAGTTAAAAAATATATGCCAATAACTGTAAAATTTCAATTGTCGGCGCGTGCTGGTGTTTGTTGACGCCATCATTCTATCATGTGGATGGAATAGCTGGCGAGCGTCGTCATTCAAAAGATAGCATGCAATTAATTATTATACAAAATGTGTCAATTTGTGTATTTTGTAAATAAATTGTAAATATTTATAATAATCGCCTATATAAAACAAATCTACACACTTACGCATACTGTTTGTATATAAATATATTATTTATTATATAGGATAAATAGAAACTGAAAACGTCACATGAATGACCATTTTCCCTTACCCTCTCTTTGCAAGCACATATATACATATATCTACATTATGAGAAAATAAAACTTTTCGATTAGATAAAATTACAAGACACATCAAAACAAAATAATACAACCATAAACACACACACACACACACACACAAAGTTATTCTAGTTTTAGTACTTGTTACTCGTAATCCCTAACTTATATTAACATTAGAAAAAAGAACCCGTAGACCTAGAACTTATATATTAAGATAAATAACAAAAACAATCACCCCATTAATAGTTAACATAACAAATTGTATATTCACAAACAAATTTATACATGCATACATATACACAAAACCCACAATAAACACCTAAGGAAATCATTAATTTATATTATATATATATTGATAAAATGCATATATTATATTATATTATTATTATTATTATAAATATATAATATTATAGTAT